>JAGGAP010000077.1:0-95116 GCA_017657235.1 Termitomyces sp. T73sscA | reverse complement strand
GCCAAACTTGCAGAGTAAGCGCACGAGTCTGGCGTTCTCAAGCTCGCTCAAAAGCTCGGTTTCCAGCCGATCATTACCACTATCCGTCTGAGCATAAGTACCGGCCTCGGAGGACCATCAGAGATTACGTACTTGAGAGCCTCTTCCATTTCTGAAACGATCCTGGCATTGATTTTGTCGAGGAACATATTGATGGTCTGCAATTTCTAAGCACTCTGTCTCACTCAAAAGAGATCGCACCCACCCGAATGGGTGCCATCCTACTGGTAAACCACATAGCAACCTCTTTTAATTCTGCGCTATAGTGTCGACCAATGAAGTCCAAGCTTTTCTGGATATTCTGACCGCTTGTCGCCGTGATGTTGTTACAACACAACGAAAAGATGAGACGTCCAAACATGTTGAGGTCCTCCTGTTGCAACATCACGATGTCTTGCATCGTGTCGTGCATCAGCACGTCAATGATCCCACAGCAGCTGATTCGGACGCTAAGGAGCGGATGAGGAACAGCTATCTATCTGTGTTGAAAGTGAGCACTTACCGATTCTGACCAGTTATGAGGATCTTTGTCACGTCAACGTTTCGCACAGCCTGCCCAAGTTCGTGGACTTTCTTGATTGCAGAGGCAATCTGGACTATGTAGGACCAGATAGTGCGTTCGGGAATGATCTTCGGGAGATGGGCTTGTAAAAGAGAAGATCGGCTATGTTGGTAGGAATGCGTTTGCATGCTTGGTGGCTTTGGCTTCAGATGCACGTCGAAAAGAGTCTCAGAATCCGCATGATACGCATGGACAAAAACTAGGGCTGATTAGGTTATACATGTCAGTCAACCTCAATGACATGAAAGGTGTTCCAGAGCCTACAATCATCGTTGAATGACCGGGTGGTGAACGCTTCCTTGACCGAAACGATGTTTGGATGGCGAATGTTAGACCATATCTCGATTGCGCTGAACGCAGACTGATGCATCAACCTATAGTCTGCCGACTCATGTTCAATATACATAGAAGAGTCGCTGGGCTGGCTCACTCTCAATTCGCCGGAGCACGTAGGGCAGACCGTCCGCCGAATTGATTGCGCGATAGACTGTTGAATACCAGTTCCCGAGCTTCCTCCGGTCACCAGTGGTTGACTCGAGGGGAACTAGAGTATGATAACCTTGTAGTTCTTCAGGCAAATTTGAGCCTGGGCAACATATGAGTCACAGAAGCTTGAATGATAGAAACTAGAATACATACCAATTGGGGCAATTTGGCGTATCGTCTCACTGCGTTTTTGAAGGAGTTGGCGGAGGGCATGAGACGGTGGTACAAAATGACTGTCGGATGTGGATGGCAAGAAATTGGCGGAAGGAACAGGTGTGTAGAGATGGTAATCCAACTATGCAGCAGAAATAATTCATTAAAGGAGAAAAGGGCGCGAGATATTGGTGACATACTGGCTGTCGTAAATAAACCGGAGGTGAGGGATAGTAGCTAGCGTCAAGCATGTGAGGATCGTAGTCCGTATACGCAGCGTATTGATTGTCGTCATAAAACCCTATATCCAGCTAGGAAAACAAATTCTCTGAGCACAACTTGCAAAATTATAACAGGAATCAGCAACGTACGTCTGTCATTTGTTCCGACAATTCAGCGTCGGCTTCTTCACCACCCGCATAAGCGTATGATTGATACTGTTCTTGAGCTTCATGGTCGTAATCTAAATACTCTGTCTCAGGCGTGGCAGCGGACCTATGATTCGGGTTAATCTATCTATATCCGTTGTATAATCGAACAGGTGCACTTGCATCATTGTAGGTGTCGAAACAGAGGGCGGTGGGGGCGTCGCAACGCCAGTGATAGCTCTTGGAACGAAGACCGGCGCATTTACGGCTTGAGATGGAATTGCCGAAGTGCGAACTTCCGCGGTCGGTTGGGACGGGGAACTAGGAAGGATTAGACAGGTAAATACGAGAAGTACTCGACGTACGTGGGAGCAGAAGGCTCTGGCTGTGGTGTCGTGATGAAAAAAAAACCATTTTTGAAAGAACGTTCAATAGCATACCGATGGATGGGCGAACGGACAAGTATCCTGGTATTTGCAATAGCTATCCTTACGGCATTCATCCTGTTCAACCATGATCAAGATATAAATTCATACCCATGAATTACAACATTTCTGCACTGCTGTTTTGCGCGAGTATCTATGCCCGTTCAGTTATACTAATGATCGTATTCAAGGTAAACTAACCCTTCTTAGTAAAAGCAGTCTGAGTCGTGATCTTTTCGTCCTGTGTGCTTGGGTCGACGATTTTTATGGCAGAGGACTGAGGTCGCACGAAAAAGGCCATGACATATGTTTGACGCGCACAGAACTGGAAAGCGAGTCTGCCCAGCAGAAGTCACGGAAACACTTGGAATTACATTTCCCCTTAAGTAAACCAAAACAAGTGCATACATACATCCCGATTTGGCGATCTTTCTTCTTTCCAGATGATACTTAGCTCCACCACATTGTTCTTTCAATTACATTTTGCCGAGTGCACGCATCCTTATTTGGATTGCTGGCGTACTGCGGTCCCCGTTGATTCCAGATCAGCGTAGCTGCCTACCATCGCATCGACTCATTCTTTGAGGCGATCAAATTGTACTAGCTTGGACGATCTTTTTGAAAGACTATAATACTGCTCCTGCCGCTGCCAAAGCTTAAAGGATACGCGACAGTCACCAAGTACAGCTTCCAAGAGTGCAAACTCTCGCTTTGTTTCCGTTATCTGACACCTTTCATTCCAGTACAAAACAGGCTTTATAGCTCCGGTGATGGCCCCCCCCTATACGAAATCGATGGTGATGAGGAACGCGTCAATTCATGCTTAAATACATACTCAGAGAGTTCAATCGATGCCGTGCCACGTCTGAGAAGGTTTAAACACGACGGATTCGCGAGTCCGATGGTGGAACCTTGCGATGGAATCTGGCAGACCTTGCGAGGAGACCCGGCTTTGTGTATGCGATCTTCGAGACGAAAGATTGTGTATGCAAGTTCGTTGACTCAAGTCCGGCATTGCGGTATCTTATGAATGTGTTTAGAGGCTCTGACCTCGATGCGTACGATTAGTAGAGGATCGTCGACCTCCGACTCGGATAACGTCACATGTTTCCTTGAAGGATCAGAGGGACGCCTCGGCTTGATCTTTACGGCACGAATCCAACGCTTTTGGTAAGATTGAGTTTACTTTTCAATCTTTGATTGATCATCGGAAGTGGCGTGTATGTTCTGTATTTTTCACGTCGTTGTATGCTACTTGTGCACCAATCTTCAGTTCCCGTTACCAAAAGATTGAAACATCAACATCTAGGCTGATCACGAAAGTGGCGTGATCATGTACCAAGTGCATCTTGATCATTATCTGTGGTGGTGAGCATTTGATGTCAAACTTGTGAACCAACTATTGGTTGCTGTATATGTTGTGATTGCAAGATGAACCTAGGACTGATGTCTATGTCAAAGAAGGCTTCGATTCTGATAAACCCATGACCCCAAGCAGAAATATCGCAAATCGATTAGCTGATGAGATTTGTTGGGACTGAATACGACGGATAATGACGTAGTTACGCACCACAAGCTATCATTACTGCTGTCGTACCCAAGTTCAACACTTGACGAGTCATGGCCTATCACAGCGGTACCGATGGGGTTCTAGACCTTACTCTGCACCCCATCATGACAGTCGGTCTACGTCGAGATCTCGGCGGACCTGAATCCGAAACTCGGCAATGAACGCTGGATTCTGAGGTGCCAACTTCAGTTAATTTCTGGCAGCACTTCTCAGAGCCGTCAAGCCGCTCTTCTACTGATGTCCTCGTGGCGGCTTAACACATGCGTCATACGAGGATTTCAGGGAATCCAATCTATATACGAGTCTGCATTTCTCATCCGATTGAAATCCCCCGGCGGAGATCAGAAACTGTGGGATCGAGCGTTCGGGCCGTGATGATCAAGGGCTTAGAGGAGGGAGGACGCAAAGGTTGAGGCGCTCTCTCAGGGGATGATGATGAGACGTAGTTTTGTTTGTTTGTTGTAGCAGATTAATAGGGATGTAGAAGGGGGGGAAGAGACAAAAAAGTTGGGTTGAAACTGAGGGTTCTTTATTTGGCAAGAGTATAATAGGGCGCGAATAAACGGTAAAGGAACCAGGTTGTAACTGTGATCAGTTCAATCCTGGCCCAGCCTCTTCGTCTCCCTCGGGTTCTCGAGCGGATAGCAGTTATCGGACAGCAGACATGGCACACACGCAGACTATGAGCCCGCATCACCTTCACGATGTCCAGGTGTCGACATCACCGCCCATGCAGCGACGCCATGCCACCAAGATGCGCTTCGTCGCTGAACTCTCGCAGTGTCTCTTTGATTTCGTGATCCAGCTCCTCCCTACGCCGGAGGAGATGGCCGTCAAGGAGGACGTGAGGAAGCTGCTTGAGCGACTTATTCGCACTATCGAGCCGGATAGCCGTTTGTTGTCTTTTGGCAGCACCGCTAATGGCTTTAGCCTGCGCAACTCTGGCAAGTGAATATACACCACCCGGCGGGGGCCTAGTCTCTGAATGTGAATCGTCGTGTAGATATGGACCTGTGTTGCTTGATTGACTCGAAGGAGCGTCTGGCTGCGACGGATCTAGTTACTATGCTCGGTGACCTGCTTGAGCGTGGTGCGTTTTGCATTTGCTGGTTTTTATTTGACTTGGGGGTTGATTTAATTTTGATGTGCAGAGACCAAGTTTCACGTCAAGCCCTTGCCGCATGCACGTATACCCATAGTGAAACTCTCGCTCAACCCGTCGCCGGGGCTTCCGCTGGGAATCGCTTGTGATATTGGCTTTGAAAATAGACTGGCGCTGGAGAATACGCGTCTGTTGATGTGCTACGCTATGATTGACCCGACTCGTGTGCGGACGTTGGTCCTCTTTCGTACGTATAGAGTTGGATCTACTGTATGAACGCTAAGATGATTTTTCTCTATCTAGTCAAGGTTTGGAGTAAACGGAGGTATGGATTTCAAGGACGTAGTGAACCCGGAACTGATGATGATGTAGGAAAATTAACTCTCCGTATAAAGGGACTCTCTCATCTTATGGTTATGTGTTACTTGTAATTTATTTCCTTGTCCACGTCAAAAATCCACCAGTGCTTCCCAACCTCCAGCAAATGCCCCCATTGCGTCCGATTTCAACAGTATGTGGGGTTTTTTTTTTCATTGTGGGTGACTCATAGTTTTGTGATAGGAAGATACCCACATCAACGGGTACAACACTTGGTTTTTTGATGATATTGAGCTGTTGAGACAGCGGTGGCATTCTGATAATACGGAGACTGTGGCGGGATTGTAGGTGTTGTTTTCGCTGCGCCTTTGATTAGAGCTGAACGGGCATAAAGGTTGATTGATTTCTTTCGGTATTATTCGCGTGATTTTTTATACAATACGGGTGTTGCATCCATTCGGGCGGGTCTGTTGAAGAAGGAGTCAAAGGGCTGGCAGAATGACGTATGTGTTGTTGTTTGATAATTGGTCCTTGGCTTATGTGCTCTTAGTTGTCGGGCGGTAGGTATAATGATGCTAGGGAACGGAATAGGTTTTGTATAGAGGTGTGTTTGTTGGAGTGTTCTTTTCTGTGGATGTTGAGCGTTGTATAGGATCCTTTTGAGACTGATTATAATGTCGCGCGTTGTGTGACCAAGGATGGTCTGTACACGGTATGTGTTTATGGATTGGTTGGATTGTGGGCTGAGTAGAAATAGATACGCGGCGAGTTTATGCGTGCGGCGCGCGTGCTAGCCACGCGGCCGGAACGCGCTATCACTGCGCTGGCAGAGCTGTGTGAGGAACGTAAAGACGAAGATTTGGTTTCTGCGCCGCCGTATGCGTCTTCGCGCTCGTCGCTACCCCCGCAGACGCCATACACGGTCGGGGGCCAGTCGATGCGGCCGAAAGGGGCGCCGGCGCCGGAAAGATTGTCGCCGCCGACGAAATTCTTCGAGCCTGGACCGCGGCATGCTGTGTCGATCCGTCCGCCGCCGCCGCCAGAGCGGATGCCGGAGCATATGGCGCCAAAGAGGAGCAAGTGGACGAGTCCGCCGCCTGCAGAGGCGCCGTCGGCGGATCATACGTTGTTTGAGAGCAAGTTGGGACAAGGCCTGGAGCTGGCGACGGCGTCGACGGATGGGAGGGAGAGGGAGGGGGCGTACGAGTCGTCGAGCGAGTTTATGACGGATGAGGAGGCTGCAGAGTCGGATGATGTGATTTCGGTGCGTTCGTATACGGAGGGGGGGTCGACGGTGAATGGGACGGGGGCGCAGCGAAGGCCGTCGTGGCATAGCGCGGGGAGGAATCATAGACCGAATGAGACGCCACCGCGAGAGTCGGCGGTGGGTAGGCGGAGGTCGCCGTTGGCGCCGTCTGTATATTATCAAACGAGCGCGGGATTTTTTCCGGCGGGGATGTCGTCGTTGTCGTTGGCCGAGGGGCGGACGCCGACGCCGGGGATGTACATGCAGGGGCACCCGTCGACGTCGACGATCACACCGCGATCGCCGTCATCGCCTGCGGGGTCGTCGACGGGGTATGCGGCGTCACTGTCGAGGTCGCCGTCACCACAGCATTGATTTTGTATTACATAGGAAAATGTACATATTGTTCTACTACTCTTCCTGGTTGACAAATGGGTTTGCAATCTCCTCTGAGCCGTCGACGGGGCTGAGGAGGGTGATTGTTGGGCCGCGCAGGACGACGAGGCCGAGTGGGCGGGTTTGCGGGGAATCTGGGGAGAGTGAGCATGGACTGAGGGGGACAGAGGGGCTTACCGTGAAACTCTTCGTCTACGTTGTCGAGGACGAGATTGAGGAGCTGGTCGTAGCCTTTGAGGACGCCGGTGACTGGGGGGGGTAAGTGGGGGCGATAATGACTACAACTGCACACCTTGGCGGCCACCAGTAAACTTTACGCGGATACGCTCGTTGGCATACTTTGCGAGATCGAGGATGGCCTCGCGGCGGGGTTGGACTTGGGTGCGGGGACGCATCTGTGTTTGTCGAGTGTTTGTTGAATTTTTTCCGAGTGACCACCATGAGCGCCACTGATCTGCTCGCCAACACTCTGTCGCCTGGTGCGTGGCTAGACGCGCCCCGATTCCCCGCTCACGCCCCGTAGACGCCAGCACGCGCCAGGATGCAACTGCCAAGCTCGAGAATGCTGCCCGCGAGAACTATGTGAGGCGGGTCGATGTCGTGTCGTCCCATGCTCACCCCCCCAACAGCCCCAGTACATGCTCATGCTCTCTGCCGTCCTCGCCGGCGAAGACGGCCCGCTACATGTCCGCAACGCCGCCGGCCTCGCCCTCAAGAATGCCCTCTCTGCCCGCGTACGTTCATCCATCTCCCCCCTCCTCCCCCTCACCCCCCCCAGGACTCGTCCCGTCAGCAAGACTACTCGGCCCGCTGGCTCGCCCTTCCCGCAGACACAAAGGCAAACATCAAGCAGGACGCACTCCTCACCCTCGCCTCGGCCTCCCAAAAGGCCGGCAACTTTGCCTCTACCGTCGTCGCAGCCATCGCCGCAGTAGAACTCCCCCAGGGCCACTGGCCAGACCTCATCGAGCTCCTCCTCGGCTTTGTCAACAACCAGTCAAACTCAAATCTCAAAATCGCAACTCTCCAGACAATCGGTTTCATCTGCGAGACAATCGTGCGTCTCCCCATCTGTCTCTCCACCCCCCCTAACCTTCCCACAGAAACCAGAGATCCTCAGTCTCCGCTCAAACGAAATCTTGACTGCAGTCATACACGGCGCCCGCAAAGAAGAGTCCTCCCCCGACGTACAGCTCGCCGCAATCCATGCCCTCTACAACTCTCTCGAGTTTGTCCGCGAAAACTTTGAGCGCGAGGTCCCTCTCTTCTCTCTCTGATTTTCCCGATCTTATTGTTTCCAGGGCGAGCGCAACTACATCATGCAAGTCGTCTGCGAGGCCACTCAAAACCTCTCCGTGTCTGTCCAAGTAGGCGCTTTCGAGTGTCTAGTCCGCATCATGGGTCTCTACTATGACAAGATGGCCCTCTACATGGAGCAGGCTCTCTTTGGCGTATGTATCTCGTTTATCTACCACAGTTCTCTTAATGTCCCCCTAGCTCACAGTCGTCGGAATGAAACACGCCGACGAGCGCGTCGCACTCCAGGCCGTCGAGTTTTGGTCAACAGTCTGCGAAGAAGAGGTCGACCTCGCCCTCGAAGCTCAAGAGGTTTGTGCTCCGTTTCTCTTTGTTCTCCTCCTCACATCTCTCCAGGCCCAAGACTATGGCGAAACCCCCGAAACAGAATCCAAGCATTTTGCCAAGATTGCCCTCCCCGAAATCATCCCCGTGCTCCTCCACCTCCTCACAAAGCAAGAAGAAGACGCCGAAGACGACGAGTGGAACGTCTCCATGGCCGCAGGCACCTGTCTCTCCCTCCTCGCCGGCGCTGTCCAGGACGCCATCGTGCCCGCCGTCATACCCTTCATCGAGGCCCACATCAAGGCCGAGGACTGGCACCAGCGCGAGGCCGCCGTCATGACCTTTGGCTCCATCCTCGAAGGCCCCGACCCTGCCGTCCTCACGCCCCTCGTCGACCAGGCCCTCCCCCTCCTCATCGACATGATGACTGACCCAAATGCCCACGTCAAGGACACCACCGCGTGGACACTCGGCAGGATATGCGATCTCCTCATCGCGTGCATCAAGCCCGACGTTCACCTCCACCCGCTCGTCTCTGCCCTCGTCAGCGGCCTCGGCGACTCGCCGCGCGTCGTCGCAAACTGTTGCTGGGCACTCATGAACCTCGCCGATCAGTATGGACTGTACTACGAGGACGAGGCGGAGCGCCCTGGGAGCGGCCCGCTGTCTCCGTATTATGAGGGCGTCGTGCAGGCGCTCTTGCGCGTCACCGAGAGCGCGAGCAACGAGTCCAATTTTAGGACGTCGGCTTACGAGGCGATCACGTCGTACCTGTCCCATGCGACGCCCGATACTATCGTCGTCGTGCAGAATACCCTCTTGACGATTTTGGATCGCATGGAACGGCTTCTTGCTATGCAGGCAAGTGTCGATGTCTCGCGCGGTGCGTGCGCTAATGTCTCGTTTTAGAACCAGATTATTGGCGTCGATGATAGGAATAATTGGAATGAGCTACAGAGTAACTTTTGTAGCGTCGTCATTGTGAGTCTGTCGCTAGTTGTTTTCGTCGTCTTTTTAACGTCGTCTGCAGGCCGTCATTCGTAAACTGGAAAAAGGCATTCAGCCGTTGTCGGATCGCGTGATGACGCTCATACTGCAGCTGATCCAGGCTGCAGGGAAAACCTCGACTGTCCTTGAAGACGCGTTCCTCGTCGTCGGGTCCCTTGCATCCGGTGAGTCTTGCAGCTTTCCCTCCGCACGCGCGCTAACACACCTCTCCAGCACTCGAAGCCGGATTCGCGCCATACATCCAAGCCTTTTTGCCCTTCCTCCACCCGGCGCTCAAAGCGCACGAGGACACGCAGCTTTGCACGGTAGCCGTGGGTATCATCGGGGACATTTCGCGCGCGCTCGGGGAGCAGAGCGCGCCGTACGCGGAGCCGTTCATGACTGTGCTCCTTGAGAACCTGCAGAGCGAGGTCCTGAATCGGAACGTGAAGATTAGTGTCTTGTCGTGTTTTGGGGATATTGCGCTCGCTGTTGGGTGTTTATTTGAGCCGTTTTTGGAGACGACTGCGGCGGTGCTTAAGCAGGCTGGTGCGGTTGAGCCTAACCCGCTCGATTATGATTTGGTGGATTATGTTGGGCAGTTGAGGGAGGGTATTTTGGAGGCGTATACGGGGATTGTTACGGGGCTTAAGAAGACTCCGAAAGGTGGGATTTTCTCGTCTCTACCTATGCTCACCGCCGTACTTGCTCACTCACTCACCCCCGCGCAGTGGAGATTTTGTTACCGCATGCACAAGACATGCTTGGGCTGATTCAGCGGTGCCTCGCGGATGAGGAACGTACAGACTCGCTTGTAAGGCTGTGTTATGGCCTTTTGGGCGACCTTGCGGACTCGTTCCCTGCGGGCCAGCTCAAGCAGGTGTTGTTGACCCCGTGGATCGCGGCGGAGCTGAGGTCGAAGAATCGTATGCCGCCCGAGACGAAGAAGACTATGCGGTGGGCGCGCGAGGTGCGTTGGGTTTCTGATTGACTTTGAGTTGATTTGACGTTGGTGTAGATGGTGAAGACTGCTACGCAGTAGAAGGTGTTTGGGAAGCGGGTTATCACCACCACCACCACCACCACCTCTCATCTCATCGTTTCTTTTTTTTTTTCTTTTTTTTCTTTTCTTTTCTCTCTCTCTCTCTCTCACTCTCTCTCACCTTACCCCTGGTCTTGCATGCAATTATACAATCTCACGCATACGCATACACTCAAACAAATGAACAAACAAACGCACTCTGAAGGAGGCACTGGTTTTTTTTTTTTCTTTGGCATTCTCGTCACGCAGTTTCCTATAGTACTTTAAAACATTCATTCAGTTCATGATCGACACGACACGATCCCCCCTCCCCCTCCCCTCTCTCTCTCTCTTTTCCTTTTTTTTTTTTGTTTTGCATGCGCAGATGCCCCGATCCCCCCTCTTCCCGTATTACATAGACGAAAGGTTTTTAGTATTAGTAAGTACTCTAGTCCTCTCCTAGGCCTCGCGAGCCTCGCTACCCTCATACACCCACACCCACCTTAACTTTTTTTTTTCTTTCTTGTTGTTGTTGTTGTTGTTGTTGTTGTTGCTGTTGCTGCTGTTTCACGGTTCTGGTTCTGGTTTGGATTCTTGTTGTTGCACCCCTGCCCTTGTCCTACCCCTCGCGGTCTCGTCCTTATCGTACATACACACATACACATACATACACATATATACATATACATACATACATACAGCTTCTCGTCCTCGTGTATCCCCCCCCTCTCCCCCCTTTATAACGCTTTTTTGAAAAAATTCTGATAACCGTTTGGTGCCTTGTTCTTTTTTTTTTCTTTATGCGTTGCATTGCGTTGCA
This sequence comes from Termitomyces sp. T73sscA, assembly GCA_017657235.1. Lineage (NCBI taxonomy): Eukaryota > Fungi > Basidiomycota > Agaricomycetes > Agaricales > Lyophyllaceae > Termitomyces > Termitomyces sp. T73sscA. The sequence continues at coordinate 84,042 of JAGGAP010000077.1, read as the reverse complement.
TCTGTTTGCGTATTTTTTTTTCCTTGTTCTTTTGCTGGATTTCTTTGTTCTTTGTTCTCTTCTTTCTTTGTCTTTGACTTTTCTGGGAGCATCAGCTGTATTCTTTCTCCCACTACCCGACACCAACATCCCAACACCCCCAATAACCCCCATGAATCACAAAAAGAGGAATGTACAAAACCACTACATACATACATACTTAGATCTGTCGTTCGTTTTTTTCTTCTTCTTTCAATTTTGCCACCACTTCCTGGATTCTTTCAAATTCGCCGTCGTCCTCGATCTCTCCTCAATTTCTTGTCTTGCTTGCTCAGCGGCGATTCTGACCTGGGGGGTTGGAATGGGTTAGATTATGTGCATCCTGTGTGATGTAGTTGGAGAGATGACTGACTTCTTCGTTGTGTCGTTCCTCGACGATGCCTGCGTCCCAGAGAGGACAGATTCCCTGGCCCTTGCGGAGTTCTCCTGGCTTTCCGGTGACAGACTGAGGAGTATGGTTTTGAGTTGTGAGAAGAGAGAGGACACGCAAGGAATAACGTACTCGATCGAAATGGTTATATCCTGTAATGGCTTTGCGGCAGTTGTAGCATGATTCAGTCTTGCAACCTGGGTATGGGCATTTCATGCGATTGCACTGCGTTTCAAAACAAATGTGAGCGTTTTGGGAAAGTGGAGAGTTTTTTTTGGAAAGTTGGTCACCCCTGCTTCTTTTATGAAAGCTGCAGGAAGATGAATAGGGCCGGTTTTTTTTTAGTTTGATTGAGGGAGGGACTTACGTTTCTTGCATCCCGGGCAATTTCTTACGAGCGCGCCGCCTAGGAAACGTATGTTAGCGCAGCACTGGGAGCTTGGTGGTCTTGGTTCGTTGACGCACTCATTGCTTCGTCGATGTGGTGTTTTCCTTCGAGTTGATCTACAAGAGTTTTTCAGCAGTTGAAGTCGTTTTCATTTCATGAACGTCGTACCATCGCACATATAAGGACGGTGATCCTAAGACGGACTGCTGAGCCAAAAAAAAAAAACGGCGGAGGATGCTGAGGAAAGACGTACCAACTTGCCACATCTGATACAACTAGAACGACCGCACACGGCTTTGTTTCTGCATATCAAGACCCCAGTCAATCTGCCTTCGATTATACAAGCCCAATCGCAGAACGGGCAATAATGCAGATTCTCTAGGCGTGCAGATTCGAGAGCTTTCCTCGATTGCGCTCGTTCCCATAGATCCAGCATCTTGGGTGATAGGAAGCGCTGGAGCTCCGATGCAGATATTAACAAAGCACATCCAGATTGGTCAATACATGGAATATCAGGATTGTGTGAGCCCAGTAGGTTAGACGCGTGCTGGTTCATACATGAACTGCAGAATAGATGAGTCTCAGGACACTGGACCATTTCTTCCTAAGAGTGTCTGTTGAGAACGCACAAAGGGAATTGGCAGTGACTCACAAAGGGAAATGTACTAAAACAACAACCACACTCGACGTGGTGTACGTCTTCCTCAATCTTAATCTTCTCAAGAATAGCGTCAAAGACATGGTCCAGACTTGCGTCTTTGTGTTTCGCAAGAGTATTTCGAATAACAGACCACAGATGATCCTCGTTCGTATCAGGTATGATCTCAAGAATGCGATTAAAATATACGGTGACTTTGTCCAAGAACCTCTCTGATGGTGGTGATCTATCGTTTGATGAAAAGAAAGGAGACCCAAGCACTAGGGGTGCAGCTAGGCTAACAAGTGTAGCCATTAGGAAGATAACGAACCCCAAGAACGCGTATGCCACTTGTCTGCCCGGATCTTTAGCTTTAGCGCGTAATATGAGTTCACAGAAAGTTTACCGAAAGTCGCAAGACATTTGTGGCAAAACGACGCGTGAGTGAAACCTTCCAAAGCGATTCAGTGAAACACGACGCGGTCACGATCAAGTCGGATTTAGAACAGCAGCAGACCAATAAGAAATTCGGTAAATCTCGTCAGGTTTTCTGTCAGTAAGCCTCAGTGATAGTTCGTCGATGGATAGTTAGGACAAAGAAATGGTGCCAATTCATGGAAAGGGAGTAAGTACAAAGGCATGTAATTGTGACGATGATAGCTCAAGCTCCAATTGGCAATCCTGTCAATAATTGCAAATAATGTCCGGAGCAACCAACCATAACCAACAGCTGTATCACACGCTCTGGACGAGTAAGCTCAGCTCTTCTTGGTCAATGAACGGTTGAATCAAGAGACTTGAACCAACCCAACTTATTCATGCCGTCGCAAAGGACAGTAATGCAACTTTTCATACATATAAACAAAAACGGTAAAATCGCCTGACTTTTTCCATGACGTTTAATGTAATACTGTGGCGTAGTTTCGCTGATTTCGTGCAGGAATGTGCCTGTCAACTAAGATATCCTGTGCTAGATATGATTCCAGAAGAGGAAGACTGGGCTGCCACGTTATATTGTTCGATGGATGAAGAATTATAAGATTCCCATCAAGTAAGTCATAACTCGCCGCGACAATAGGCCGCTCGGTAAGTTTATGTCAGTAAGGTGAGGGGTACGAGGATGAAGGCGAAGTGTAAAGCATGAAAGGTTGCGCTAGGTGACATCCTCATCTAGCTTGCGAGTCGGAACTTGAGTCCAAACCGCGAGGGACCTATAAAACTACTGAGACCCAAAATCGCGTGTAACGGTTCCAAGGGGCAGATCGAAAGAGCACGAATTCTAGAAGCGGTCTTGAACTCGACCGAGGGTATTCTGAACATGAAAGAGCAAAATTCGAGATCGAACCTGTCAACTTGATTCAAGAAGTAAAATTGAAGCGTTTATTTTCCCATAAGAGGAAGAGGAGTGTTCAGTAAACATACCAAACAACTCCGTTCTCAAACCCGGTATGCAGGACCACAAAAACCCCCTTCGCGAAAGTGATTGATTTATCATAAGTAGAGAATGACGGAGAAATATCTATCAGAAAGTATATGTCAAGTTTCCCATACGACCAACGAACGACAACTCTTGAAGCTTGAAGCCTGAAGCTCAGAAAGACATCGGTCTCTATTTCAGATCATATTCTCGTCATCTATAATCTGTTATCCTACAGCCTATAAACTAGAGCTCATCATGTTTTGGCACGGCCAGTGGTTCCTGTGCCTCCTGTCCAAGTGGAGGAGTCTCTGTCGAAACATCTTCCAAAGGAGGTTCATTCTCTTCAACATTTTCCTCCGTCTGCGCCGTTGGCTCTGGGGCAATAGAGTTTGTAACTTTTGATTTCCTGGCTTTGGGCACCTTGCGTTTGTAGAGTCGCATCAAAGCTGTCTCCAGCACTTTGGCTCGAGCTTTCATCTCAGCTGTTTCAATGACCGGATCCTCGTTCGGCTGAACAGATTTCTGCTTCTCAACCCAAGTTGAAAGCCATGTTTCATGCTCCCTCAATGTTTTCTCAAGTGAGTCGAGGTCTTCCTTTGTCCATTTCGAAGGAAGTTCAGCTTCGAGCTCAGCAGTCAAGTTTTGTCTCGCCTCCGTGAGGAAGAGGCGAGTACTCCAATTCCACATTTGACTGTTATTGAGGGCTTGAGGGAAGGCTTCGATTTCCTTATAACGATGGACAATGGGTCTCTCCAAAGCTCTGGAAAAAACAATTCAGAAAGTTATTTCTTTAGCCAGGAAAAGAAAGCTCACTCGAGCGAAATACGCTGATCAAGAAACTGTGACGTTTCTGCGACGTCTCCATGTTCGTGAAGCCAAGTGAAGGATTCCTCAAGCTTCTCCGTGATCTCCCTGCGTTCCGACATCTTAGAGCACTTTTTAAAAGGAGTGTCCCGATTTTCCTCATCAAGAAGGTCACGCAGACGATAGAGATAGCCCTCGAGAGTATTGCGAGCTTCGTCCTTCCTGGTTTTGGCAGCCTCGTCCTGGTCAATGGCACGAAGTCTAAAGCATCGATCAGGGGAGAGCGAAGGTCATACATACATAATGCGACACTTACCTGGATCTTGCTTCCTTCTTCTCATCGACAGTCATCGGAGGGATGACCGGGAAAGTAGTAACTACCTTCAACTTGACCGTATCCTCCTTGGGAATGACCTTCTTCTCTGGTTTAGCCTTGGTTTCGTTGACCAATGGCGTAGGAACAGCGGGAGATGATGAAGACGACAAGGTTGATTCTGAAGGTTCCATAGAAGTCTCTCGAGGAGGCACATTGTCAGTTGAAGTTTCGGCCTGGTCTGCAGAACTTCCACCACCGAAAAGTCCCTTCAATTTGCCTACGAGTCCAAATCAGTGTGAAGCCAAGCATAATGTGAAAAGAGTATCAACCTGTCAAACTATCATCCTTAATCTCACCATATGCGACGGCCTCAGAGACCGAAACAAATCCAGAATCAGACAGCATCAGGGTCGCCTTCACAACAGGATCGACTGCTCCACGTTCCGTCAGATTTCCAAGGGCTTCGCCGACACCAGTAATTTGAGACTCGAACATCCGCTGTGGATATCCTCTATATATGACATCAGCAGATTCTTTCGTGGCAGCCAAAGTAGATAACTCACGGAACAATGACCTGTTTGTAATCGAAATACAGCGAAAAGTCTTCCTTGCGTTTAAAAGTCAAAGTTTTCTTGGTGCCAACTTTAGAGCCAGCCGGGAAGATAAGAGTGCTGATGCTCCTAGGGCGGCTGAGAGATGTTGGAGCAGCGAAATAGCTAACTTCAACGTCATAGAGGCTAATGTCGGTTACTTTGATGTTCTTGGTCTTGAATTGACGGCTAAGGCTAGCTCCGTAAAACGCAGCACCTTGACGAAAATGAGAAAAACCTTATACACGAAAGCTGAAATCATACCAAGAACAGGGGATTCATCTGCATTGACGTTTAGTGCAATCTTCTCCCTGTTTGAGATTTGAGAAAAGTCTGAGGATATTGAGCCCTTGATGAACTCACGCTCCGACGGCTGTCTTGACAACCTCTTGAAGCAGAGGCATACGAGTTGTACCACCAACAAGGAGCACGGAAGTTATGTTGTCCTATGACAGACATTGAGTGATTTATGACACTAGCAAGAATTTGATTGTACCAAAGAAAGATTCGCTGCGTATAGCGCATCAAAGATTGGTTGAACAAACTTAGCCTTTAGGTCATCACATGCTTGTTCAAAGTCAACCCTTGAGACTTTGGTACGGAAATCAATATCCCAAGCCAAGCTTTCGACCTATGGGCTATAGCTCAGGGGATCCCGCAACTTTCTCTGAGAAAAGATGACTCACCACTGAGTTAGCTTCCGTATTGGCACTGAGAATAGCTTTGACACGCCCAGCCTCTTTCCACAATTTCGCCATACCCTTCTTATCCTTACGGATATCCTTCTTGTGCTTGGTAATAAATGTTTCTACAAGCATTTCACGAAGGCGTTTATCCATCTCGATGCCACCAGTGTGACGATCATACCCAACTCCAGCAACAGTTATGTGTGTTCCAGCCGAAGCACTCTTGTGATCAACAGGAGCAAGCTGCACGATTGTGGCTACTATAGATGATGCACCGGCGTCATAGATAATGTGGTACTCAGGGGCGTTGAATGTACGTGTCATTGCATAGTTGACAGCGACTGCAGTCCCGTCATTGATCAAAGCAAGAGTGCGGAGTCCCGAAATCTCAATGGCATCCACGACCGCGTCACGTTCCATTTGAGAGTAATAAGGGGGAACCGTGATCACAACATCTCGCACCTTCTCCTCTGCGACAGCTTCAGCCAGCTCCTTGACATACGCAAATTGCATGGCCACGAGCTCTTCAACGCTCCACTCTGAACCATCGCTTCTTTTGACTCCAATAGTTTTGCGCGTAGTTTCGAACACTTCACTTGGTGAGATCTTGGTGTAATATGAGAGGGTGTCTGAATCGTATGGTGCTCCCTGAAGAGGTTTTAGAGCTGTAAATATGTCCAAAGGAAATCTGCTGGCCTGGAAAGGGTATTAGCAAGATTTTCCTATTAAAACGGCTCTTGTACCATTGCAGCCGCATCGGACCCAAACAAACGATCGCCGTTCTTCCACCCTACCGCAGCCTGAATTTTTCTCTTGGAGTCTTTGTTGAGTAGAACGTCGAACGGCACACCCGGCTTCATCAAAGAGGCCTTAATCCAGTCTGTTCCATAGTCAATTGCCAGGACCGAAGCCCAAGTCCCATGCGGAACCAAGGCCAAGAGAGAGAGAAGAGTCCAACAACGCATGATTCGCATGAGATTAGAGTGCAGATTATAGAGGTCGTTGAGTAACGTCAAACAGCATCTAAGTACGAGAAGATCAAGGACTGGGTTGGAAGTGTAACGCCAAATAAAGTCGATGTCGTGGCAGACACGTCGAAATGCGAGTCACGTGATCAAATGATTTTCCGGGACGCGTTTCTGTCCGTTTCTGCAGATGCGTGGATTGCAGCTGCGCAACATCCTGAAACCAGAGCTAAGGAATCTAATAAACTCAACATGACTTGATGTCAATGTTGCACATGCCCCGTCATACTTCTCCAAGTATATATATGTTTAGCTCAGCTGGTCTCTGCTGGAATGAGCAAACGCAAACTTGCAATAAGAGATCTTTCGCAATACATTACTTTTGTCCAGAATCGGACACCACAGCTAGCAAAGAGAACATGTCTCGATGTTCCGATTAGCAATCGCAAGTTTACATGTGCAGTTTGACAGTGATGAGTGGTCCGGCACGAAAAGCATGGTGAAGACTTGGTCCCTGTCTAACTTATGTCAAGGCCACAAAGAGCATAGTGCATCGCTACTCTTGGTATGTACCACGAAGATTCTGAGGAGTATCATCACTGACCCAACTATGTGACCAAGAGCGCTTGAATCATGGATTCGCCTGGATTATCGAGAGACTTAGGAGCTCTTACGAGAGTACCTGCTTACTGAAGGGGTAATTAAAGCGCGTCTGCCGAGAGGCCGTAGCTATAGAACTCTGTCTGTTTCGAAACAATTTAAGCGAGAAGTCGCCGATCTGACGCGGACTCCTGTGAACTAGTACCCCCAATTCGCTGAATTCTAAGCTCGAGGTTCGCAGGCAGGCAGGCAGGCAGGTAGGTAAGAATACCGGGGGAGGTCCACGCATGGACGACCGGGGCCCGCATAACTCACTACATACATTTACCATATGCTACGTACATCTCCCTTCGAGTGCTATATTTCGAACAGTCGGAATTCAACGAACCAAATGAAGAGCTGAGCACTTGCTGTGGCTTTCTATGCAATTGACACTTACCACTTGGATCTACATCGCCCATCATACAAGCGCGTAAAACAACCTTTTTCACAAGGTCTACATTTGGAGTGATTCTCTCTCAAAGTCCAGTGGCAACTGAGTTGGTCGACGTACATGCCTTACATAAGGTCGCACAGCTAACCTGCATTCAGAAAGTAGAAATGTCGTTTAGGGCTTCTCTTCGGGCCTTCAAGGACATGTGCAATTCCTGTACTTCAAATCCTTATCGGCGGAGAATAAAATCAATAGTGTTGACAATGTCATTTCACCACGATAATCACGGAATTCTAACGGAGACAAGGCAGTAGTTCCACATCCATTGCCTTTGAGTCGTTGGGTGGATGAGAATAGAGGCTCTCAAGACACATCCCATATTGATTGAGTTCATGTCATGGAAGACACTGTTCCATACATCACACCAAACGGTGCTCGCATCATATAGAGTTCCATCAGTCTAGAATCAGGCATGTTGCCACAGGTGCTGAGTCTGCCACAACCCCTGCGACTTAATCGGGCACTCTACGCAAACACGTGGACTTACGAACCAATTACCAACCTGTCCCTCAATACATAAGTACTTCTCAAGACGAACTTTCGTCAATTCATTATCCTAGAAGCGTCAACATACTCACGTCAATAATGTCGGCGTCCACATGCATACAAGAGGCGCGCAAACCTAATATACTTGAAAGGAACTCCTCCGATACCTCTGTGAAACCGGAAAACGCAAATCCTTGAAAATAGTATAAGTCACAATCACGGGTCGCACGGCCAACATTAGCCATTGCAACCGTCATCTTAGCCGGACTTCTAAAGAAACCCAAGGCAATCTAGCATCACTCTCGCAAATCTCCTTAATGATTCAGGACCAGGACATTCTGGAACAATCACTCCCCTGGACCGCGAGTTCAATCTATAAGGGTCCACGTAGACGAAAGATTGTGCTCTAGCATCAATTCTTTCAAGACTCCCTAGATGGATGGCAATAACTATACTCCTAGCGAAAAACACACACTACACTTTCAGGACTCTTTAAACTCTTCTATGGGCGAGGAGTCAAAATCAGTGAAAGGCCAGCACGACTTCTGTATCCGCCGTGTTCTCCAGGTATACCCAGATGTTGACAGGAATCAGCTGCATCCTTTCCCTGAGAAAAATACCCATGAATATCCTCATATCACCGTAGACCAAGCTTTTGGGGCTGTCCCAAGTGGCTCCATTAGTCTCGAGGTCATAAGCAGCTCCGACAAACGCAAATATAATGCTAATGAAGGGCAAGGTAGCGTGAAAGAATCTCTTAAGCGGGTCAAGGTCGATTACGCAAATAGAGTACTTCCACGAAAACGGGGGCTGGACTATGTTGAGCTTGCTGTGGTAAACTCCAATTTTCCTAAAGGACGTAAAGTTGATTTAATCGACTTGCAGAGTCAATTGCACAAAGATTTTTCCTATGTCGAAGAAAGACTCATTCGCGCAGTCTTCAAGTCACTGGGCTCATATTATGCGCCAACTCATCTTCTTCTTTTCACAAAACAAAGAGAAGTTCTCAAACGATTACATCTGACGGCTGTTCCCCCTGTCCCAAACTTGGTAAAGACAGATAAAGGAAAGCGACGCGCACCGGAAGATGCTGAGTTTGATCGTGAACGTAGATGGCTACTTGAAGTACTCTCCAAGCAAGGGAATGTTACTGAGAGTGGGATGTCACACAACCAGGTTGAAGTTGCTGGTGACGACGGACAAATGATAGAATGTGGTTGTTGTTTCACAGAACACCATTCTGTAAGGCTTCCAAATCTCCCTCGTGACCAGCGAGCTAATCCATATACAGAGTGGTATGGCTTCCTGCCCTGAAAGGCATATGTTTTGCTATGGGTGCATCTCCACCCACTGCTCTAACCTGCTTCTTGTCCAGAAATCAAGAATCCCGTGCATGTCCATGGAGGGATGTGAGAGCTTCTTTTCGGCCTATGCCCTCCGATGTGCGCTTGAGGAAAACCAGTTTATTATGTGGGAACGTCTGGATCAGCGCCGAGAGATCGCAGCAGCAGGGCTTGTTTTGGAAGACTGCCCATTCTGTGAATTTGCCTGTGTGATTTCGGAGGATCAGGTGACAGTCTTGGTCTGCGGTAACACGGAGAAGTGTGGAAAAGTGAGCTGTCGGAGGTGTAAGAAGCTAGTACGTCCGCGGTCCTCTCGTTACTAGGACAAATCTAGAGAGATTGCAGGATCATCTCCCAAAGACTTGTCAAGGTAAAGAAAATTGTCTTTCCACGTCTCATCCATTCACAGATTTTCAGAGGTTTGTGATGACGAGATAAGAGGAGGACGTCATGCCATAGCGGAAGCTATGAGTGAGTAGTATTATTCACAGACTTATGAAGTTAATTCAGGAACGTGAAATTCGAAAGGTCGTGCATTCATGCGAAATTGTCCAAAGTGCAACAAGCGTATGTCTGCTGTTTCCCTTTTTCGACCCCGTTCCTGATCCATACTTCAATTTCTAGCGTTCATAAAAGACGACGGTGTATGGTCTACGGCAACTGAATCGAATCTCATTTGACTTATACCAATCCAATAGTGCAACAAGATAACGTGCCCTTCTTGTGGCACATTATCATGTTATGTCTGTCGAAAGGCTATTGCAGGCTATGACCACTTTTCTTCTGTATGTCTTCATCTTTCATCTTAGGCATCCTTCGTTGTTGTTAACACTGATCAGAGTCATCTGAGACGACGCCGGGGGACAGGGAGCAATAGGATGTGTCCACTTTTTGATGGTAAGACAGACAGGCACAATAACGAAGTTAGTCTAGTTCTGTTTCTGGGTTCGGGAAGGTTAACTTCCTCCAGGTCATACAAGCTGCTGCTGCTGCTCTTGAACAAGTCAAGCGGGATCACCCAGACGTCGAACAGAACGAATTTAATGTGGATCTACTACCTGTACCCTATCGAAAACCATCACCTCGTCGGCCACGTCCCAGAATCCAAGGCCGACGGCCTCGCCATCCCGTATTGACGAACAATCAACCCAACCGAAGCATCTTGCAACAAGTAGCTCCTCCTTTGGCACTGGCTCCACAACCTATTCTCCCTGTCCACCCGATGCTAGATCAGCCGTTTGTGCCTCGGGTGGGTTCGATAATTGGACCTCCCGGACCGCCCGGGAATATTTCCCCCATGTTACAACACCAGCAGTTCGTCCCTGCTCAGCCAGATGATTTGTACCAGCAACTCAAGATTAATATGATACCTGTCCTACCCCGGCCTGCTGTTGCGCCAAAACCTTCTCCACTTCATCTTTTTTCTCCTGTACCGGCACTACCTCCACCTCTACTATCACCTTCCCACTCCGAAGCCCCTTGGCATCATCTACCTCACGCTCTAAATAACCTAAACAGGCCATCGATTAGCCCCGCGGATATCCTTGGATTGTATGGTCCTCTTATGTCACCTTCACCAGCTCAAGAAAACAATGTAAGACGTGGTGTGATGTTGTTCCCTGAACAAGTCCCTCGACAAACAATCGATGGAATTCTTCCCTTTCAATTATATTCATCTGTCCCTCTGCCCCTACAGAAAGAGCATCAACAAGCTCCGTCATTTACATAGTTCGCGTCAAAGCTACACATGCTATGGACGATGTCTCGAATCACCTTCGCGCTTACACACCTCAATCCGATGCGATGTTGTTTGTGTTGTGAGAAGGCGACTTGTACAGCATGATGGCGATGGTAGCAAGGAGTGAATGTTAATATTCTTGTTTTCAACTTTGGTCTTATCTTCCTTGATCATGGCGCGTATGTAGTAGCATCCCATGGACTGTGAGCCCCGCAGGAACGACTAATGAGGATAAACGGACCAATGTATATATTGTATCAACGTGTCTTATAGTTGGTTCATTATGCATCATTCCTCACAAGGGCGCAGACCTTGACCATGGCTAATAACAACTGCTTGACGTTGAATGGGGACTACGACATATGTCCGATCATTGATATCAAGCTCCGACGAGTTGCGTTATTGAACATTGCTCTCCGTAGCTCTCCAGATTCTCAGAATAGCGATCCTGTACATACCAGTAAGATGGATCAAGTCAATGATTAAAATGAAACATAGGATAACGTACGCTTCGTAGAAATTGCAAACTATGATGTCGGCGACCATAAGACTCTAGATTAATTTTCTAGCGTGAGGCCATACGTACAAACTGTCCTGACCGTCAATCCGTGGCCAAAGAAAAACTCAAAAGTCGAGCGCCTGTGCCGTAAGTAAAGTAATCGAGTTTGTCATACTACAGCAGACCTTGATTATCGATCTGGTCTGGTCCAATGGGTTGGATAAAGCATGAGCGGTGATATCCGAAAATCTTCGGCCAGGCGAGAGAAGAAACCAATGTAAAAGACAGATGAACAGTGAGATTTTAACAAGTGATGCGGTTGTTTGACATGAACGCCGAGCAACTTCGGTTATTGCCTCGTTCGAAAGGGATAAGTAATGGACCAAAAGTACTTACAAGTGACTTCCCCTAGTAAACTCCTCCCAAGGATAATATAGGAAATGTCATGGAGTATATATAGCAGAGAGATACAGGCTAGCTAGGGCTGGACCACAGTTGGAGATGCGCGAGGACTTGTTTACTTTTGATGAATTCCAGTATCAATGGGCGTGTAGCGGTTCCATGGAAATGACTGGCATGGCAGTTATGAGAGCCTAGTTCACTCGAGCTCTGCATAACGGGTCACAGAAAGTAAGTAACGTCGTTGGCAATGATCGGTCGTCGCGTGGAATTCCGACGTGTTCCATTTTAGGCAAACGTGTTACAGGACGTGACGGAGTTGAATTTCTCTGAACATACTTACGTCTCAAACACCGTGACTTCCTGTTGTTACAGCCATTCCTTCCCCTCATTTAAGTAGTTCTGGTTCATGTCAAGCCGAAGCTATGACAGCTACTCTCAAGAGAAGCGAGTCTCGAAGCATCGGGTCACAGAAGAGGATCTATTCGAGTGCGTACATCATCTGTGCCGGTTGTCGACCTTTCTCTTCTTACTTCATCACAGATATGTTCTTCGTGTAGCGTGAGCGATACGACTATCTACGATATGCTGTCCTTTTAACCTATTGAACAGTATCCTGGGTTACCTCCTGCTTCCTAGGACAGTTGATACAACGCCGAAGATCTCCACAACAGAGGTCAGGGATCGGGAACATTCCTCTCGACTTTCAGCCCTATCGAATTTCTCAATCGGTGAGATATTCAGAGACGTTAGAGATAGTTCCAAGAGTGTCAAGTTTCCGGAGAAGTTGCTCAAGGTCCTAGAGCTCAAGCTGCAGAACATCTCGATGGGGAAGGACCCTGGGTGCGCGATTGTGTCTCCGATATACGTGAACATAGGACTTACACTTCGAAAGCTACTCGGATCAACTGCTGCGAAGGACGATGGCTAAATTCTATAATCAATTCATGAGCGATAGCTTTAAGCGTCAAATGAAAGAAAACAGGAAGATCGAGGAGCTAATCTTGTTATTTGCTACCCATGCTACAGCGGTCCTCAAAAAGGAGCCTTCTCTTATTGGAGACGCTTGGAAGGGTGAGCTCAACAATCACATCGCACAGTTCGTGAAGATGCTCCGGGAATGCCTACGGAACGTTCATCATGTATCTCCGGAGCTTCTTTCTCGCCTGGATACATATACCGCAAAACTAGCTCCGTCGACGCATACTTACAGTGATTCAGGTTACGACTCCGCTTCTCCTTCACGCGATCGTGAATCCAGCGTTGGTGTCATGAGTACAAACATTGCGGATATGTCCCTGGTGCGAACTGTCGCTCGCCTATTCAAGTTGGCTGAGCCTGTCGTACAAAAACAAGTTGATCAAATGCTTGGGCAAGTCGTCACAGAAAAGGTAAGGAATTCTGATATCGATCAATGTGCACGATAACTTACTTTTGATCGTGTACTCAGGCAGCCATGAACGATCTCAAGGTAAGACGATGATACCTTGATGTGTTCCACATTTGATTAAACCCAACTAGACGTGCTTGAAAAACATAAATGCTGGTGCACCATTTCCCGGACGACGAGAAGACTTCGATAGTGAGGCCGCGTGGAATCACTGGAAAACACTTGAAACTACACATCTACAACAATTAATGGTTATTATGGTTCAATTCAACCCAGAACTGGCTAAATCGACGTCATCAGAAGTAGCATCGTCTTACCAAACATCCAACCCGCGACAAGGATCACTGCATGCTGTAGACTCTCCTGGAGGAGCGACCACTCGCCATGCTTCTATTTCCAGTCGACGATCTCTACATGTCGACCAAGCAGATCGTGACGGTGAAGAGGATCTTCCCGTCGGTCATCATTTTACCTTCATACCTCCCAATCCTCGCAAATACTACCGGAGACTACTCGAATACTGTCTTGTGGCAGACTTGGAGGTCATGATGAGCCCTGAAGTAGACGACAATGACGAAGTATCTCTTGGGATCTTATCTACTCCGCATCTTGAACTCATCAACGAATGCGCATTACGATGGCGAATAGGCCACTCTTACCGAGTCACTTGTTTCTTGGACTTGGTGAAAGAGTTTTACGAACGAAACGACGTACCACTCGAATGTGTACCAGAAGCACTCTCGAATGTAATGAAAATAATGCACGAGACAGAAGTCGAGAATTGGCCGGTCCAAGACGTAAATTATTGAATTGCCTTTGAACATGTTTTTCGCCCGGCTGATTATTTTTTCCCAGTCAGAATACCTCTCTGGTATATATGCATCGCTCTTTAATATCTTCCTCTCCTGTTTCTATCACGCCATGGACGCATTACCTAACCTCAAACCTTCCGAAATCGAACCTTATCTTGCTATTCTGGAACAAGTTCGGGATAGCGGCCTCCTCGAGAGGTACCATGTTGACATTAGTGCACGGCTCTTAGACGTTCAGACACGAATACGAGAAGTATCTGCCCATTTCTATGATTTTAAAATGCAGGAACTGCAGAAGGCGCCTGGTGTCAATCGTGCGCTACCATTACTCCTCATGACAGACGAACTTGAAAAGTCAGCGAAACTCCTTGATAAGAGATTCCCTCAACAATTAATAGGGTACAATTTCTTGTATCTGTTCACGTCACTGGTTAATCGTCGCTCTACATAGGCAAATCGATATCGTATCGCTCGTCGTTGAAAGCACTGTTCCACATTTCATAGTAGATCTACAGAATTCTCAGAGGCGCCTCTTTGAATCATCTATGAATGGTCCGACACCGGATGTTCCCATCCAAGATGTCTTCACCCTCTACCGTCGATCAAGAACCCTGCTCGGCATGTATGCCGCTTTTGTGCCACAGTATGTTCCATGTTACTGTCGGAGTTCAATTAGAGTAAGCTGGCATACAGAGGGGAAATTGCGTTCAACATCACTGGTTTCTTCGAGCCCTATGTCCGGCAATGGCTCATCAATACAGACAGCAAAACAGAACAGTGGGTACAAGCTGTAAGTATCGTTCTATGTTGCGTTTGTGTTGCGGGCTCATGAGGTTGTTCAAGGCTATTGCTGCGGACAAGGTATTTAATGCATCTCGATACCAGCGCTGGCCTTGACAACTTTTTTTGTACAGTTCGAAGCTGAAGGGTCTGAAGGGCACAGTTCCTCGATTGTCGACCTTTTCGACTCCCTCCGAAGTCCCATTAATTTTTTGCAGGATTTAGAGTGGGAGGATGAGTATCAGAACGCACGGTTTTTCACAGGTCTTTCCAAGGTAATTTTCATAAAACTTAGTGCTGAGACCATGTTATACACCATTTCTAATGTTGATGTTGTCCTTCAGACTCTCTCCAAAACTGTCGAACAATATTGCCGAAGTATCGAGTCTATGTTTATGGCTGAGATGTTCCCACGGCCGACGGACTATATCCAGCCACAAAAATCATCAGCATGGCTTGAAAAAGCTAAACAGCTCACGGTCACAGGCGAGAAACGAATCGAACCCTTCAACTTCCAGCCACAGTCATGTGTCAAGCTTAACAACATTGAGGCAGCGCGGAAGCTGCTCGATAACATGTACACGCAAATGGAGGCAGATAAGATGGCTGAAGCGGTGGCGAAACATGCACCGCCGCTCCCGGAGAAGGTTGAACGCGATAAATTCCTGTTCACGGTCAAAATAGTGATTGCAGAAGGCCTCGTTCCTTTGGATAGTAGCCCGTCAGCAAAGTTAGACACTTTCGTCACGCTCAGTGATCCCGATGGCAACCGTCTGGCGAAGACAAGGACGATCTACGAGACGCTAAATCCACGATGTACGTCCTTGAATTCTCTGCGGTGGATTCTGACAATGGACGTGTGCGCAGGGGAAGAATCTTTCGACATTTCCGTGGAGAAAGAGCTGTGGTTGATGGTTAGCGTGCGTGACCGAGCTCTGGTGGGCAAACATGACACTGTTGGACGGGCGTACCTCTGTCTCGACACAAGACGATTTGGTGATTTCCTGGCGCACGAACTATGGATGAATCTAGAGCCACATGGGCGGGTGTTAATTCGTGTGAGTATGGAGGGTGAGAAGGACGATATCCGGTTCTTCTTCGGACGAGCTTTCCGTTCGCTGAAGCGAGCTGAGGGGGACATGCTTCGAATCTTTATTGATAAGGTATTTTCTTTTAAAATCTATGGTGATGTCGCCAATTCCTCACATGGTTACATTGAGATGTCGCCATTTGTCCGACAGTGCCTGTCGCGTACGGTTGTGAAGGGCCTTTTGAAACCTGGGAATCTAACCTTGGACTACAACAAGGCCCTTGACAACATGACAGCATTGTATCGCTCCACCATTGGGACGGCTAATCATGAGGTTCAGATCCCACTCCCTCAGAATGAGAAACCACGTGTACGACCTGAGGAGATGACGGATGTAGAAATCGAGCAGGCTATAGTCCCGCTATTCGACTACCTTGAAGCCAATCTTCAAACGCTTAACACGTATCTGAGTGATACCGCGAAAGAGATGGTGATGACGCGCGTGTGGAAAGAGATATTGACCGTTTTAGAGGAACTACTAATTCCACCTCTGTCCGATGTCTCAAGTGACATGAAGCCTATGAGCGATAAGGAGGTCGATATTGTGTTCAAGTGGCTGAAGGTATGATGTACAATGCGCTCTTTCTTTGCATGTCACACTTATTTCTTCAATAGTTCTTGAAAGATTACTTCTATGCAGGAGGCGAAGGACCAGTGCCTCTAGAGATTCTGCAAAACCAGAAGTATCGCGACGTTGTCTCTGTACGATTGTACTATGATTGGCACACGTTAGTGGATCTTCTTACTATGAGTTTCGAGGCTCGCCTTTGACTTCTTTCAAGGGATGATCTCATGGAAGAGTGTGTTCGTATGATGCAGCAGGGCCTGAGGTCCTCTGGGACGATAAAGAAGCGCGCAAAAAGTGTTTACTCACAAAGGAACCTGGGTACCATTAGAGAACGCAAGAAGGAGAAGCGACAGGAAAAGGAGGCTACAAGCGAGGAGACCATATTGAGAATTCTTCGTATGCGGTAAGTCCCTTGATCTGTGTTGTATTTCCTCGGTCTAGTTACTATCATTTTCTAGAACCGGTACATCGGAGTTCATCGCACAGCAGATACAAATTATGAACGCCATGAAGGCAGAGCAGGAAAAATGCGCCAGGGAGCTTGAGCAGCGCAAGCTGAAGCGACCAACGAATCGGCCTGCAAGCCAAGCACCACCACTTCCTCCATTACCTGATTCATGATATTCGTACTATCTGTATTGCTGCCTTCATCCGTCACCCTCGTACTTTCTGAAGATACCTCGTAATACCTTTTTTTACGCTATATCTGCTACAGTATTCTTCACACGCACACGCCAAGTATATGAACCTTGTCTGGACTTTGGGAAAGGGACATTGTATTTCGAGTTTGTTGTTGTCATACATATCATATTTTATATACTATACCTGCTGTCGCAGTGACCATAGAATTATCTGATTTGACTACGTACAAGGCAATTCTTATGCACTCGCAAGAAACAGTCGCGCCGTGACATGAGAGAAAAGCTTGTCAGGATCCATGACAACTCCAGCAGGCCATACATCCAAACACAAGCTCTCCGGCGACAAAGCAGATCATGTCCATCCGTCTGGTCGCTATGTCGACTACTAAATGTAAGTATTCGTATTCCTACCTTATTGTCTAGAAAGTACTTAAAGGACCCAAAAAACCAATGAGATGCGCTCACGTGACTGACAAGAAACAAAGAACAAAGACTCTGAGCATTACCGAGAACAATGAAGGCGCTCGAACCCTGGACAATGTTGGCGAAGCCTCGTGGTCATACATAAGGAAAGCATGAATGACAAATTGGTCTTCCAGCTACCGTCTGTTCTTTTCTCCTGCCGTTCTTTCTTTCCGTTGGGTGCTGTGCATCTAGTTTTTTCCACCCTTCCCGTCGGACTTTTTCAATGTTGCCTCCTCGTGCTTGTGAGTTACCAGATTACAGTAATGTCCACTCTAATAACCCGTCTTGGTTTCAAACTAGACACTTTCATCGGTCTCAATGGTGTTCGGGCCCTGAGCATTATCGCGCTCGTTCTTGTCTTTGCCAGCAATATTGTGACTCTTGTCCACGATATTGAAGCCGTCAATCGTTTCGTTGCTGCTGACAACTGGGGTTCCAATTCCACTGTAACAGCAACTGATGGTCCCAATTCGACAGTTTATACGTCAGACATGGGTTATATTATGTATGATCTCTCTTAACTCACTTCGAAATCCTTCTTATCTTTTATATAATCGGTTTTGAAGAGGCAGCACGGTTCCAAACCAGCCAGCCGGTGTCTTCTGGGCTGTCCTTAACAGGCTGTTGATTATCGGCCAGAGTGTCTTGCTTATCATGTCAGAATTCGGGTGGCCTTCCCGCTTCTTTGATCACTATTTTCCTGTGCTGGGCAAAGACTTTGGTCTTGGAGCTCTAGGCATTATGCAATGCTTGTAAGCTTCCCTTTTCCTACATCCTGTCATTCTCGAGCTTGGACTTCACAGGATTGGGGCTGCTGTCCTGTCACATCGTGTTGATACCTTTACGCTCGTTGCTGCCTTCTTTTTATTCTCAATTGGCTGTCTCAACATTCTAGTGGGGCTAATTTGGCGGGGATCCGCTAGGGCCAAGCGTTCTTTGACCTCGTGGCGCGAACAAGCTAAGAGTGCTCTACCAACACATGTTGCTGGCGTTGATGTACGCCCCGCGATGTCGAAGGCGACTTCTACTGCGTCATCGGTTGTTTCGAGCATGTTCCTTGGAAATGATCATGCGTCGCAAACCAGTTCTTTGAAGGCTGGTTTTGGTTTTGGAAGACAAGGTGAAAAGGCTGCGGGGCTGAATGGTAGGTTCAAGCCTTGCGTCTATTCCATTCCGCTAATGACGATTTTTAGGATACCTTATCTCCAAGCCAATTGAGACTTTACCGCGTTATGCCACCAAAGCAACACCCACAGGTAGCACCGATGTGACCGCTGTCTAGTGGGTGTCTTCACCGCCCTTTGTAAAGTCGGCGTCTGCCTCTTGATCTGGATATGAAACGTTTTGAGCATAGTGCAGGTGCATAAGCGCAGTAAAGGTGTGCGAATCCGGTGCCTTGCGCACCATGATTTTACATTCGACTCGGACCATTTCTGATGAATAGCTTTTTTATGTAAATCAGAGACACCCATCATCGTATCATTATGTAGTGCATAATATAATCAAGTATTGTACTCATCTTTTTGGATCAAGTGCTCTGAAACGGCAGTGCCGTGCGTGATCGGAATAATGGAGCTCTCACACTGCATGGAGCGCTAACCTTGTTTAGAATATCCTCTTAAATCTCCTTCAAGCTTGCTAGAGGACCAACTCTCCCAGCTCCAAAGCTGCTTTCTGATATGATTTTTCCTCCTGATGACGGATTCGTTTTGTGAGTTCATTCAGCGCTCTATTTTCGAATGATGGCAAAGCTTTATGCATACCTGTTCAAGCCCATCTCCTCTTAACACAGATTATGCATACTCACTGACTTGTGCTTTCTAGGCTTGGTATGTCCAGTAGAACTGTTTTCCAGTTATTCCAACTTACGCTCAGTAACAAATACAATTATCAGGTGTCCTAGTCTTCGCGAATATCTGGTGAGTCCCTCTCACAGATTGAATATATAAGCGCTTACTTCGAAACACTCCCAGTTACGCCGTCCTCTGTAGATTCGTCATGTTCGAGAGTCCGCAATCAGAACGCGACCCCACCGTCCATCATCACCAAGCGATGGAGTATGATGCAATCTGTGCAGGAATCCTTATGGGTTCAGGTATAATCAACTACGCAGTCGCTGGCTTCCGTGAACACTACACCCGCGAGGATATGGTGGCTACAGCATGCTTTATTCTGGCGGGCAACCTGGGTTTTGGGACGGCATATATATTCTTGAAAGCGAAGTTGATTGAGAGCTTACATCCCAGATGCACGTGTAAAAGGGATGAGAGGATTGGCCTCAATTATGATATGGAGAAGATAGGGGACATTCGTGGGTGGAAACGCTGAAGTACAAGAGACACAATGAGTTCTCTTGAAGGAATGAACTGTGGGTTGACGAGATTTGTGAATCGTCTGTATTTCTGTGTTGATGAGCCGCCTTCCCAGTCTTCTTGTTTGTTAACCAATTGGTCAAGATCGCTTTTCTGCTAGTAAGATTTATACTCTTTGCTTTTTTGTATCATAATCCCTCGTCTCTTGTTTTTACGTTATTATTTGTACGTCATATGGTGACTGTTTTCTTGCATTGCGAGGAACCAACTCTCGAACGCCGTTATCTGTCCTCAACATTGACGACACACGAGTAAATATGCTAAGCTCATCCGAGTAAAAGACGAAAGATCTGCTGGCAACCGAGGACTGTTTCTATTTAATTCTTTAGAGCACATTTCATACAGCGGATAGGCCTGTTATCCGCGATGCCGGCTTGTCGTAGCGTGACTTCGTTCGTAAAAAGTGAATACAGTTACTTATTACTATCTACGAGGCGTCACATAGCAAGAGATTTGAAGAACTAGATTTTATGACTTGCACTTGATATGGATCACTGGCACATAAGGAACTGGATTCAACATCGATCTCCTTTTGTAATGGTGCTATGGTGTTGAATCTAGTTCAAAAACTAAATGGTTGTGCAAAGAATAGGATAGGACAAGTCACAAGTGCGACCAAATATAGGCTGCAACAGCTTTTCCTTACTTCATCCAAGGTTCATGTACATACACCTCAATGATTGAATTTTGCTCTCCTACAACTGAGCATGATCCCTGTATGAGAAAGATTGTTACAGTGGGATATACCAGCTAAGGAGATGTTAGCCCTTACATACAATTAAACAGACCACTACATATGGAAACAATGAAGAGGATGTCCAAAAAGACTCCATCAGCAACTCTGGCTGCATAATGTGAGTCATTAACAAATAGAAGCAGACACTGAGCAAACTGTAACATGAGTAGGTAACTGCATCCATGTTGTATTAGACAACCCACTTGCAGAAAACAATATACTGCTCCAAAATCAACAAGGATGAATAAAATGATTTTTGCTTTAGAGGCTGGCTGACACTTGGTTTTATGCTTGCTCTGGGTGTATGTTAAGTGTCTCCTGCATCATGTATTTCAACACATATTGTCTGGGGAAATAAGAGTAGTAGTGGTTGATTTGGCACTCACCAGAGAGTCCACCCAATAAAGGATGTAGTAACAAGTGTGGTTGCAAATGCTGTCCAGGTATATATATATTGCAAGATCTTCTGCAGCCAAGTCAAAGGTTGCAGTATAGTGGTGGGATTTTCAGTAATGACAAGAAATGCAACTGTGGTTCCTATACAACAGGTCAAGGATACCAGAATGTTCCACTAATGCACAAAAATTAATTACCAAAGGAAGTACAAGGCCCATGGATGCCTGCCAAAAATTGTCCATGCCTGCCATATGATGAAGATGTCATTGAGAATAGACTATGTAGATACTGATTTCCCTTGGAGAAGATCAGAGGACAAATATACTCACAGGAAGTAAATAGAGCCAATAATTTGCAATAAAGAGTGGGTGCCTTTTTCATTGTAAGCATCAATTCTTTGTCCAAGAGAAATATTCCTAATCTTAAAGAACTCCTGACAGGCAAATCTCATAGTCATCAAGTTGCATGAAGTATACCCAACCATTGACAACAGACCAATACTGGATATCATTACCGTTGCACAGGTGGTTCTATTTCCCTCTCTAGTGCAAGGTTTAATGAAACAGGCAAACAAATTAACAGATTCTTGAGACAAACTTGAGGTACTTGGCATGAGAGTGGATCACCATAATGCAAATTGGTGTAAGGATGCCTGGAATAGTACAAGAATGTTAATGAGTAGTCTAAGCAAATACTGACAACTGATGCACCAGCGCATACTTGAACAGCAGATTTTCCAATATACTGTTCATTGATAACAAGACCTATAGTCTTCAGGACTTCCCGTTCTTCAGGTGTCATTGCTAGGTGCAAAGCAAATATGTTAGTCCAGATGTGTGGAGGAAAGAACTTAGTAATTACAGAGATTATGTCTTGAGGAGAAGTTAGTGTAGAGTACTATGCAGATCCTCTTATTAACATACCTTTTGGCAAGGAGAAGATGGAATAACCAGGAACATCGAATGTTGGAGCCTGCAGCACTACAGAACAGACATATAAGTGTTTTAAATTGACATATGACTGATCAATGGCCGCATGGGCAGTACAACAGAATTAAACTGGGTGCCCAAACAGGAGGACACTTTTGATGCCAGCAATCATAGATGTGTTGCCATTTACAAGGTTAAATTTTCCAAGGAACTGTGGGCTACACAAAGTCATGGTGCTCTATCTCATAAAACATCTCACCAGAGGTGTCCTTCAGTCGTTACTACAACGCATATGAAGAGGTAAGGTATCAGAAACGCTGGGATTGCGATAAAAGCGGAACTTTGTTTACTACTTATGGGAAGCTTTTGACAGCGAGGACTTGAAGACGTGACAGATAGCAGATAGTCAAGGGGCTTATGAAATCATATTAAACACAATTTAGTGTATTTATACTCAAAAACAGCAGGACCGTTGACAATGATTGAGTAACCAACCACTCAAGATCCGCGAGGGGTCAAGACAGCAGTGCATCAGACAAAAAAGGTAAGAAGAGAGCCGTTTTGAAATATCAATTGGAGAACAGCGGAGATCAAGAATGCTCCAATGTCGACGTCTGGCGAAGTAGCCTCAGGCTTCAGGTTTCAAGTTTTGATCACAAGAATAACAATTGCTGCGCTGCTGATCTCGAAATGCTTTCCAAAAAAAAGCAGGCCAAGCTTTCCGAATTCTATGGTTTTAGTCAAGCGAGAAGAGGAATTGATCCATGGTCTGTCAACAGGGTTTAACGTCTAACGACGTTACTCATGGATGCGGAAGTGGTGGTGCCTGCGCTTTTGGTTTGAGACGTGTCGAATGTGACGCGTGACGCATCAGGATACCAATGCTGTTTCAAATTCAAGTTGATCTTTGGATACCTTGACTCTCAACGACCATGACAATCTAGTAAGTCGACTAAGGTTGATGTAATGTTATATCTTACATGTATTCTAGTTATTCTCTCACTTTTCTGCTCTTGGCGGCAGAGGTGCGTCTCAAATACTCCTTTGAGTAACTCCTCTAACTCCTTTGTTTGAACATTAGATGGTCACTTTCTGTCTTCTCGTGGCGCCACTGCCATATACAGTGCGGAAAAAGGTTTTTAGATTCCTCTCTGAGTCCCCCATAATTGCCAAGATTGCATACGCGCTCAAAATATCATTCATGTTCGTCTCTGAAGCATGTATCACCCTACTGTCCCCGCAAATACTGATACCTGAGCATGTAGCTTCGTGGGTATACTCTTCGCAGACGCTCTACAGCGCATGTTCAAAATTAGCGCCGAGGCTGAGCTCGCGAAATCTGGACAACAGGCGTCGTACAGTGACGTCAGGACCGAGACTAACATTGCAGCGAGGAAGTTCTAGTACGTTGTCTGGGGTTTTATCTGTATGTCGCTTATTCTAATGAGGCATGCAGTGCCCAGAGAAATACGTATCTTACAGGGTTCACACTCTTCCTCTCTCTTGTCCTGACTCGCACATTCTACATCATTCTCGACCTCATCTACACCCAGGAGCAATATGCCAAATTGAAAAAGGAAAATGACTCTTCTAAATTGAATGGAGTAGGTGAAGATGTGGCGAAAGAGGTTGAAAAGCTGAAGAAGCAGCTCGCGATGGAGCAGTCCAAAGCCAAGGATTTCGGTTAGCATCTGCTCATAACATCCGTATCACTTACCGATGGCTCATGTCTACCGGCCATAGAAACTCTCAAAAAGCAAGCCGCTCAACAGGCTGCCGAGTTCGACAGACTTGCCACCAAGTACAACGAGGCGACGGGCAATGTTAGCAACAAACGCGTCGATTGAAGTACTGTTGCTTCCATTTCCACTTCCCCGTGCTCTATCAATCTACTGCAATTTTGAGATCGTTTTCGCATCAGCTATGTTACAATGTCACAATGAAACTTGTTTGTCCTAATACTTCCTCGATATACCGAAGTTAGTTTTTTTTCTTGTGGTTACATTAGCTTCAAGCTTTTTCGTCAATGACGTGTTCATCGACGTCTTCGGCTCGTTTTTTGATCGTCATCAGTTCTCCCATAAGTAACCCTGAGGTTGTAATTGAAATTGCCGCGCCAGCTAGGAGTACAGAGCATGTAACGAAGGATACTCGGTAAGTCGGACCATAGATGGCTAGCGATCCATTTGAGTACTTCCTCAGGAAAAGAGACATAAGCGAGTTTACTGGAGAAGATGGTTGGGCCCAAAATGCCAGAAAACTGACCCATCGCGTTGGTTACTCCAATGGCTACTCCTGCCGCGGTCGTGCCAGGTGCGGCTTTTACACGTGATGGCCACAAAATCGGAAAGACAGAGCCTGCTGTTGATGTCGCCACGCAGAGTGCCAGATATTTGACGACAGTCACTTTAACTTGGAGGAGAATAATGCAACATATTATGTTGACGAGTTCCACTGTATTGCAGGTGTTGGGTATGTATGCCAAGGACTCAAAACGAACCACGTACAGGCAATGGCCACGCGGAACGGATTGAACTTCCAGTTCTCAACCAGGTAACCGAGAGTGTTCAAGACAATCAAGGTCAAGCAAGATGGAGGCATTGTTAGCGCATTGCTCTTAGCTGAGGACGTAAAGCCTGATGCGGAGTCAGCAGGAAAGCTGCAAGTTCACGTCTGACACTTCAAACCTAGTTGAAAGATAACGGTAGGCAACGCGAAAGACAATCCAAATCCTCCGACCGCGTGGCAAAACCAAACCAAGTTCCATGACCAGAAGGTAGGATTCTTGACTAATCCGATGACTTGCTTCCAGTCCCAAGTCCTTGCCTCTTTTGAAGGATTGTGTCTGTTAAACATACCAAGAATCGCAGTTTTCTCATCATCGTCAAGGAATTTGGCGCTCTGGGGGTAGTCAGGGAGTAACCAGAACGTCACGATGCCCATTAACAATGCGGGTATTCCATCTACAATTTTAAATCAGCCGATGTTGACCTGATGCAGGTTTGAAGCTCGCCTATGATGAACAACCAGCGCCAGCCTGCCAGGCGACCGTCGGCGTGCGAAATCGCGAACGCAAGGCATCCACCAACGAAGCCGCTCAATTGACCAAAAGAGTAGAACGCGGCGACACGTTGCGCCATCTGGTCTGGCCGGAACCAAAATGCGAGGTAGTAGATGATACAGGGATAGTATCCTGCTTCGGCAGCTCCTTGCACTGAAGATGCGGTCGTCAGTATCTATGAAAGTCGTACGGCTTCGCAGAGGGCTTACAAACTCGGACTGCAACAAGGTCACCATATTTTTGTACCGCGCCGACGGAGGCACAGATAATTCCCCATGTTACCATCAGGCGACCGAGCCAGAAACTCGGGCTGCGAGTTATCTGCTCAGCATGTCGAACTGGGAAAGGAAAGAAAGAGCGTACGTTGTCCTTTTTATCATCAATGTCGACGCAGGTTCTAAGAATGCATATGGGTAGAAAAAGCATGCTAAAACCCAGTTCCACTGGTCCGGACTGAGTTTGAGTTGAGACTTGATGTCATGCTTCTTCTCGGCATTCATTATCGCCGAGTTTGTGATGTTATTGGCGTCGGTCTTCATCACAAGGTAGGTGAAGCAAAGCCAAGGGATAATCCTGACATCTGTGAGAGGTCGACAACAGGATTAAACGGAGCAGACAACTGCGGTATCCCTGAGGAACCCACCAATTTTACGTTGGATTCGGCGTATTTCCAATGAAGGTGGAAGATTGTGGTGCTTATCCTTCTTCACCTCTATGGAGGTTAATTCCTCTTTGCGAACAGATGACGGTAAATTGGCAATTGTGGACGTAGAGATCATGTTTCACTTGAAGTTCGAAACCCTCGCTGTGTTAGAATTCCAGGAGTCTCGAGAACCTGAATCGGCACGAACAGGAGCAAAAGATGGACTGCCTGTATGCGTAGAGTAGCCCACGATGTGAATGGTCAAATAAGTAGGCTCAAATTCAATCGATCTCGACACGTCGAGGGCCGACGGCCCGCGGGGAATTCAGGCTGAATCTATCAAGAAGTTGATGCTGACTGAAGTCGAATCTTAGAAGAACCTTAAAGTGTACGAAACCGACAAGAAACCAGACAATTCGAAACCGTAGACTTTCTCTGTACACTCCAGTAGCTGAAAATAGGATCTATTCGTGTTGGTCGACGCAAACTTTTAAAGTATATGATTAGTTTCGCTGACACAGAAGCTGAACTTATTTCCTTTCTTCTTCTTTCAGTCCATCACGCCACCTGCTCCGAGCGCCTCGCGTTTCCCTCAAGTTAGTCCTGGCCGTCTCGTCCTCTACTTTCTGCCCCTCTACTCCTCCAGACAGACTTTTCTGTCGCTCACGAATCACTCCTAACCCCCTTACACAACGCAGAGATGAGTATAAGACGATCATCTGGACATTAGCGAAGTCCGTCCGAAACTGCCGTAAGAGCTATTTGTCACATAACTTAATTTTGCCTTGCTCTTACATGGCCAATGATTATAAATATCTTGTACCTCGCGGGGATTTATGTAGTCGACCCGACGGAATGCCGATATCTTTTCTTTTATAGTAGATTGAACATCGTGATCTCTAAATACGTACCAAGTCAACTGAAATCAGAACAAGAGGTAATTCACAAAAATTCGTAGGCTGGCGACCAAGTACTAACCTAATCCGTTCGAATCCGCGTTCAAAAGACAGTTTGCGGTCTCTGGAATGGCAGCCGGGTAGCTTTCAATCCAATCTAGTGACTGTCATGCGCTGAGGGCTTTATGTATCGAACAGTAGAACAACCAGCTTCTATTACTTTTCCATCCCCCACATCAAGCACTACTTTCCGTCATTAAAGCACGATTATCCCGATACTTCGAAGTGTCCTCGGTCATGAGCTTCGCTTGAACTAGCCGAACCTGAATTCGGTGCAATAACTACAGATCGTATGTGGGCTTTCAACATCCCTCTCTGCAGGATCTGCAGGAAAATAACTGAATGAGGACAAGCCGGACCTAAAGTCGTTACAATAACTACAGATCATGTGTGGGCTTTTTGGCAGCATCCCATGTTCTCTACAGGAATATCTATGGATATCATCGGTCCGGGTGCTTACAGCTCTCGCGAATGCTTCGTCATGGGTACATCGCCGTCTGCTTCGCATGACCTTGTCGTTTCCTTTATCCTCTAGCTCGCGTCTGACACTATGCCTTCTCTGACGAAACCCTCGCTTGAATACTTCACACACCCAAGCGAGACGTCTGTTCCCCTTGATTGGGCGCCTTTGGCTACCATTGACTTGTCCAAATTCGACGCTTCCGGCGGCAAGGTGCGGCTTGCCCAAGAGTTGGAATATGCTCTTACGAAGTGGGGCTTCTGGGTTGTTACCGGTCATGGTCTTGAGGAGGAAGAAGTTGATAGGCAGCTCGCCATCGGCAATACTTTTTTCAAACAACCTCTTGAGGAGAAGAGGAAAGTTAATTGTGATTTTGCTGTTGGGAAGTAAGTCAATCTGGCCATGTGGTGGGGACGGGATATTGATGAACTCCCTCTTTGATGCGCAGCAACTTTGGATATCGTGAACCGACACGTCTGATAGGAAACACGGATGTGAAGGAGAATATGGAAGTGGTATGGGGTCCCTGATTCCTAAATTTACATATGACCTTCATTCGTATCTCGCAGCTGAATATCCCGAAATACATCCCGCATTATGCTTCCGTACCACGGCACGACTTCATCAACCAATTCGGAAATGAAATCGCACCTTTCCATTGGAAAGTGTGGAGCAATGTGATCCGCAAGCTCCTCATCCTCTTTGCGATCATCCTCGAACTTCCGGAAGATTATTTTGTTGACCAGCATGATTATGACGCTCCTTCAGAAGACCACCTCCGCTATGTAGGCATCATAATATAAAAGACTTACTTTCGTTTCAATTTCTGAAAGAGAGTTTTGGGTAGATGATTTACCACCCACGTTCCCATCAAGAGGACGACAGGATCGGTGAACAGTGGATTGCTGGCCATACAGACTTTGGTTCCCTCACCCTGCTCTTCTCACAACGTATCGCTGCGTACGCCCTTCGAATACATCTTTGGGTCTTACTAAACACTTTACAGTCTCCAAGTTCGCACACCCGATAACGAATGGAAATGGGTCAAACACGTCGACGGCGGAATCATCTGTAACGCTGCCGACACGCTCTCTTTCCTCACCAAGGCATGAAAAGATCCTGATGTATGCTTGGATCCAGTCGAAACTGTTCTCTTGCAGGGATATATCAAGAGCGCTGTCCACAGAGTTGTGCGCCCCCCCCCAGACCAGGCGCATCTCGAACGTCTCGGCCTCTTCTACTTCGTCCGTCCGGGGGATAGCGTCCCCATGTTTCCCGTCCCGAGTCCTGTGCTTATCCGTAAGGGCCTCCTGACGGAAGCGGATCTCGATCCGCAGGAAGGTCAGGTTACTGCCGCCGGTCAGGAGTAATTTAGATATCCTTTGAGTAACGAGCTGAATCGATGTTTAGAATACGTGCGGGCACGTGTTAAGAATGTGCATGATCGTAAGCAGACCCGGATTGCTGATAAGAATGCGGAGGGGCTGTTTAAGGTTAAGAACCTTGCTGTACAGAATTATTATGTTTGAGTTGAGGTGTACGATATTGACGACCGAAGAGAAATACTTAATGCAGCGATGTCGTGCGGCTAGGAATGTGAAGAATTGGGATTGTGGCGTATTGAGCCATCGCGTTATCTGGCTGTTTTCAGGAAAACGACAATATCTTTAGGCTTGAATTCCATTGTATTTAAGAAATACATACAAACACAGACTATTCATATACTGTTATACATCCAACAAGATCAAGATTGTGGCGTATTCGCAATAAGCTTGAAAACTATAATTACATGAGCTTCAACACATCAATTGGAAGAGAACCACCGAAACTGACCATCGTTTCTGGCATAATGACCAACGACATCCAAATCAAACTTCTTACGCGAGACATCATCCAAGTCGAGTTCAGCGGTCAATACGCCCTCGGCATTACGCAGGGGGCCTACAAGGATCTTACCAAGGGGACTGATGATGACGCTCCCCCCATCGATCATTACTTTGTTGGGCTCTGGTAGGACACCATTTCCCACGTTTGTCAGGAGGAAATGCTCGTCTGGAAAATCCTTCGCCTAGCGGTTATGTTAGGGCTTGATTGGTGGGCGGCAAAGAGACACACCTCTGCGTATTGACAGGCTGAAAGGACAAAGCACCCGCCCTCAAGGGCGATGTGATGTACGGTACTTTGCCATTGTGGACGGTCATCGACCGTGGGAGCACAGTACAGCTCCGTCCCAAGACTGTAGTAATACGTCCGTACTAGCGTTGACGTTGAGAATTGCGAGGCAATACCACACAAGATAACAGGACCGTACGCAGTGGCATATAATTCTCCCTGCTCAGCTGTCAAAGGTTGTTACGATAAACATAATTGGAACTCACCAACATATGGTCGCCGACATCTTCGTATCCACTTCTCCCTCTCCACTCATAAACGTCTTCTCCACCACAGGCAGTGTCGAGCCGTCTCCCTGGCCCCACATTATTCTCTCCATCGCCGTGGGCATGAGCTTCCGATGCTTCCCCACATAGCCCTTTTCTGGATCGACAAAGACGACCGTACAATACAAAGTTCCCAAATGTCGCTCAATAATGCCGACAACTAGAAACACCCCTGTTTCTCGACTGACCTCCTCGATGCGTGTGAGGGTGGGCGAGGGCACCTCGATGGCGCCTGCATAGTATCGTGCAAACTCGTCGCGGCCGGCATCAGCGCGGGTGCCGACCGATGTGCCGAACGTGGAGAACTTCGGGTACCCGCCGATGCTGCGACAATAGGCTCAGGCGTCAGGGAAGGATGGGGATAAAGAGACGCACAATGCCTCTGGGAAGACACAGAGCTGGGAGCTGTCGCGATCACGAGCGAGGCGGGTGAGTTGTTCGAGTTTGGCGAGGGTGTCTTCGACAGAAAAACGGACGCTGCAGGTCTGGACGACAGATGCTCGGATGGTCCGTGGCATGGCGATGGATGCCTCGAGGCAAGTAGGCCATGTGAACCGGCCACAATTTGTAACAACACTGATGGTGAAGTGGTTATCATGCTTGCCTTCCACTTCTGTGTCAAGCAAGCGGCAGGGGTTCGATTCCCCTTCAGTGTATTCATCAAGTTGATTCATTTTTGCTAAAACTGACCCATGCGTAGCATCCAAGAAGCTCTTGTTGTCCCTGGCCCTGTTTATCACTTTCCAAGAGGACGTCTTCCACTTTTCCCACCGGGAGTGCTATATGGAATATCCGTGATTTATGAGAAGTACAGAGAACGTGACATATTCATGTGAATTGTTGCCGCCGACAGGCAGATTTGTGGTTCTCGCGAGCTCGCGGTTAATGGTGAATACTTCAGTATTCCATTCAATCTAGGCTGCTCATTTAATCAGTTACCTATATTTCATCTTACCAACAGTTACGCCCGCTACGAAGGCGTCGTCAGCTGATTACAGATCTGGAGAACATCCCTCTGGATGAAGTTTCCACGGATGGATTTTATGTTGCGGCTCTGATAGCACAGACTGGCAATCACAAAGTATATTCTCGTGGACCAAGTGGAGTCTACGAAGCATATCGAGCTCTTCTTTCGATTTCGAGCATGATATTGACCCTGGTTGCCTTTTTAGGCTCACGTCATATATCCCACCGCCACGTACAAGAAATTGGTGCGGTTGGGTTCAGTCTGCTACGGTTACTGCTCTCCGGGAAGGTCGCGAGATGCTGGAACCTATTGTGCTTAATCGCAAAGTCATCGACGTCCCTACTGATCCGTACTGCGACTGGAACGAGATTGCAGGCCTTATCGGACCGGCTTCCGCGATTGAGTTCTACAACCGTTGATTGAGTTAAATCAGTCGTGTTATAATTGGCTCATATGCATTGAATTTGAACTTCTGTGGTTTTTCCTCTGACCAATGATTTTATGGAAGTAGTCACCTTTGAAGGGACCCCTGAAGGTAAAGTCGTCTTGCCAGCCTGCCGTCGCGAACGAATTATAGTCTAAGTAGGGACACTGATTGATAGTTTCAGATGAAGTCGAATCAACGCAGTAGATACCTACATTGCTACCGCCGTCCCCTCCTGCGAACCCAAAACAGGAATTTGTATTCTCAACGCTCCCTCGAGATTTACTCAATACCTGGCATGAATACGAAGAGGAGGGGATATCCCTTCACTGCACTTGGCGCCAGTTGTGTCGACCCCATGGTCATTGTCGCTTATTACATACTTACCCTCTCAACGTCATTTAAAGTTCTTGTCCGGTTGGGCGTTTGGAACAGTGAAAATTGTTATTGATATCAATCACTGCTTGATGGAATGGTTGCATTCTATGATCCTCGCCTCGGTTTACTTCACGGTGGCGTGTCTAGCGAAGCGAAATTGCAGCGGACGTTATACTGGCATAGTTGGCCGTGGTGCAGTGCATATTGGGGTCCTGAGGCAGTGGAGATGGCTCTCTCGGATCTCCAGGCTAAGGCATCAGATTTGGATATGGTATTCGGCTTGGGATAGCATAGAGAAACACACCCATCTTACCTATTCCCTTTACTTGACCTCTCCGGATTCCAACGGGAGACACCCGCCACCTTGAAAAAGTTGACCATGAATGACTTGATCTTGATTTTGGGCACCTGAGCACCCTGCGTGCTCGTACGTCCAAAGCCATGACCTATTTTGGTCTTTTGGCGTGCCTCGGGTTTAATCAGTTTTATCAGTGAATGAATCGAACTGGATTGGATGATGACGTTTGCCCACGTCGATGTGCGGTGCATCAGGCCCTCAGGCGATACCACACCATACGTAACCATTTCATTCGTGACGAAACAAGAGTGACAAACGCGTCATTCTGAGGGAGCTTTCGCTGTGCTCAAGGAACGACATTGACCGTCGTACGTACCGCTATTATGTCACTTGAAATAAGATGGGGTGATTTCACGAAGGGCTATGATACCCGTTCGTGTCCATTTATCAGGGTCATTGATTTTCCTTATCGTTCAAGAGTCTGGCTTTCCTGGATAAACTCGTGATTGAATCATGAGGTGAAAAAAATCGGAAGCTCGAAACTGCCTCCGATTTTTTTTTGATTGGAGGGTATATATCACATCACATCACGCTTGAGGTCGACGGTGACTTATAATGAACACGGCGCGTTAAGGCGCCATATGTAGCACAAAGCCCGAGTCTAGGGGTTCCTGTACTCTGCGTCACAATTGGTTCATGACCGTGTAAGTTGCTCACCCAAAGGGATAGACGATATAAAAGATTCCTATTGATGTGATTATGGATATAGTCTCGTAGGTACTTGAAAGCCTTCAAGGTTCGTGGCCTTCGGGAGAGGTCGGGAATATACGTCCGTCAGCTGCTTCCGGATATCCGTGCTGGTGATTTTCGCGAGTCGCGTCGAATCACGTGTCGAGGATCACTTACCGGGTATTACTTGGAACCAGCAGATTATCGCCAGACTTTCATTTTCTCCTCACCCCAGTACATCTACCCTCTTCAAATAACCACCCTTTGACATCAAAATGGTTAAAGCTGTTGTCCTCGGCGCTGCTGGTGAGTGCGATCTTCATAGATCGTGCCGATTTGGGTTTTTAGCTGAACGTCGTTCAAACGTTTCAAGGCGGTATCGGTCAACCTCTCTCCCTTCTCTTGAAGGCTAACCCGCTCGTGACTGAGGTAAAATGGCGTTCTATGTTATGTGAAGAGGTAATTGAGTATATCAATGCATTGTAGCTTGGATTGTTCGATATCGTCAACACCCCTGGTGTTGCCGCCGATCTCTCCCACATCTCGACCCCCTCCAAGGTCGAGGGTTTCTTGAAGCCCGACGATGGTCTCAAGAAGGCCCTCACTGGTGCAGATATCGTTGTGATCCCTGCCGGTGTCCCCAGGAAGCCTGGTGTAAGTACTTCTCCACGACACGTCGCTTATCTGATGGCTCATATTTTTATAGATGACAAGGTGAGATAAGATTGCATAAGAGGCTGCTCTCATTTCTGATCGGTTGGTCATCGTAAAGAGATGATCTCTTCAAGATCAACGGTGGTATTGTGAAGGAGTTGGCCACTGGTGTTGCCACGGTTGCACCCAAGGCATTCGTCCTTGTCATCTCCAACCCTGTCAACTCCACCGTCCCAATTGTCGCTGAGGTTTTCAAAAAACACGGTGTCTATGACCCCAAGCGGTCAGTTTAGATAAAGCACTGGGTCCCCTCCATCCGCTGATAGTTGTATCCAGCCTCTTCGGTGTTACTACCCTGGACGTCGTTCGTGCCTCGACTTTCGTTTCTGAGATCCTCGGTGATCTGTCCTTGGCACCCTCCGTCGCTGTTCCAGTTGTCGGTGGCCACAGTGGCGTTACCGTACGTAATCTGAAGGATCAAGAAAAGCAAATGTGACATTGACGAGCTCTGCGATAGATTGTCCCTCTCCTCTCTCAGTCCTCACACGCCCTCCCCGCGGACATCGTAGCCGAAAAATACGAGGCTTTGGTGAAACGCATCCAGTTCGGCGGTGACGAAGTTGTCAAGGCCAAGGATGGCGCCGGATCAGCGACCTTGTCCATGGCTTATGCCGGCGCTGAGTTTGCTGCAAAAGTTATCCGTGCTCTCAAGGGTGAGAAGGGCCTTTCTGCCCCCTCGTACGTTTCCCTCTCTGCGGACCCTGCTGGTGGAGCTGCCCTCGCCAAGGAGCTTGGTCAAGAGCTCGAGTTCTTCTCTTCCGTAATTGAACTTGGTGTACGTCTGCAGAATCGTCTGTTCCCTGAGTTTCAAGCTGATTGATGTCGAATAGCCTGAGGGTGTCACCAAAATTTCCCCGCTTGGTAAGATCACGGAGAGGGAGCAGGCACTTGTCAAGGCCGCGATTCCCGAACTATTGACCAATATCAAGACCGTACGTGGCCTTACCTGTTGCCTACCGGAACGACGATCACTAACCTCTTCATTCAGGGTACTACGTTTGTTGCGGAGGCCTACAAGAAGGAAGCCGAAGAGGGCCCTTCTAGACTGTAAATAAGGCGGGCTGGATAGAATTAGTTGTATCTTTCGCGTGATAGAAGAGAAAAGCCTGTAACAGTATAACAATCCATTTTCTCGGTCAATGAACACATCTGAGATCCGAAACAGCGATCGGGAGAAGCCGCACACATGGAGTCAGCTGATAAGCCGGGTGGCGTGGGAACGTGTGTTGGTGATTTGGAGGTCACAGGGCTTGTGGTCACGACAATCGTGACTTTCACGTTCTCCATCCTACTTTCCCTCTAGGAGTCCAGGCTTCGTCCCCGTCTCCTCATTGCACGCAACGTTGTCGAGCATAGCTCGTTCGCCCAGAGCACAACTATCATTCTGCCCGGCTCATTAATCATTCATTTTCTGCCGATTTCAAATTTCTCGACCACTTTCCACACTGTCGTAGTATACAGGCTTACTCGGTCAAAATTTGTACGTACTTCTGGTATGTTTCTTGAATTCGACGATCGACGATACCTGCAGGAAAGCATCATCTGAATTTTTCAACGATGGCGCCCCCTACTCCCACTGCCCATGACCCGACCTTGTCTCACAATCCAGCCGGTGCTGTTCCTCAGCAGCCGCCACAGCAACAGCCAGGTATTCCGATGTTGCCGGCCGATCTCAGTAGCCTCCAAGGTATTGGTTCGGAACAGCTTATGACTCTCTTAAGGAACCTGCCTGGCGTTCTCGGCAAGGTATGATACATTAATTTTTGTTTCTGTCCATTGTACACCCCTTTCTGTGTTCGGACTGTCGTCTGCGCCACGACATCTTGTGCGATTCGACGATCGTTAATTACACCACACGTGACTGTCGCGAGACACGGTGCACGAGCAGAGCACGAGTATTTCGCCAATAGTCACGCGGAGGAAGGGTCACTCTTTTTTTTCGAGCTCATCTCATCATCCGTTTCATCGTATTGACGATGAATTACGTAGTTCAATGAAGGCAAAGAGGATGCCGCGCAAACCCTCTCCAATCTATCTGCTCAACAACCCCCCTTTCCTCCGGGCGCCTTCCCGCCTCACCCTGCTGGTGGCCTCCCAGGTATCAATGACCCCGGTCCATCGTCTCACCCTCGCGGTCCCCCTAACCTCGGTCAGCTCTCGGCGGTAGCGATGTCTGCTTCACCCGCCACTTCAGCTCCTCCGCCACCTCAGATTCCCGGCCAACCAGACATCAGCGAGGACGAACGTCGTGCTGCTGTTGTTGCGGCAGCAGCAGCGCAGGCTGCTGCCAATTCTGATATTAAAGCGCCAGGGCAGGGTTCTACGGCGACAAGGGGACGGGGTGGACGTAGTGCGACGATGGGTAGCGATGAGTGGACTCGGCAACGGAAGGATAATCATGCAAGTACTTCCTGATGATTTTACAAATCCATGGATGTCTCACTTATGTTGCAGAAAGAAGTCGAGCGTCGACGCCGTGGAAACATCAATGAGGGTATTAACGAGCTTGGCCGTATTGTGCCGAACGGATCGGGCGAGAAAGCAAAAGGTGCTATACTTTCTCGCGCCGTGCAATATATCCACCATCTCAAAGAGAATGAGGCACGGAATATCGAGAAGTGGACACTGGAGAAGCTTCTGATGGACCAGGCCATGGGCGATCTGCAAACGCAACTTGAGGAGATGAAGAAAATGTGGGAGGGGGAGCGCGAAGCGCGAGCGAGGGCCGAAGCCGAGCTTGATGCCCTTCGTGGCGCCATGGCAGCTGTCACCGCAACATCGGCATCGGGTCCGATGCAACAACCTGCTCTGCCAGTACATGCTCGTGACAGCGGGTCACTAAAACGTGAAGTTGGCGACCCCAACAACGAGGCGGATAAGGACAACAACAAGAAGCAAAGAGTTGAGTAAGAATTTGCTTTGAACGTTTCGTGTTGTCTGTCGATTTCTCTGCTTTCTCATCCTTGTACAATACGCTGTCCCCCTCGACTCTTGACAGTTATTTATTAGACATTTTGACTATGGCGGGCGCATCTCCGCGTACGACTTTTTTGTATGCCTTCTACTTTCTACTTTCGTATATGAGAATCAATGAAAACAAAAACTTTGATAAATGGCTCTTCGACCTGAAGCAATCACCTCCTCGGCCAGTTGTTCTGTTTTGGTGAGGTGAAGTTATGAAACACGCGTCGTACGTATATATGAATATAAGTAAGTTACTGACTACGC
The DNA here is from genome assembly GCA_017657235.1 of Termitomyces sp. T73sscA. Taxonomy (NCBI): domain Eukaryota; kingdom Fungi; phylum Basidiomycota; class Agaricomycetes; order Agaricales; family Lyophyllaceae; genus Termitomyces; species Termitomyces sp. T73sscA. The sequence goes on along the minus strand of JAGGAP010000077.1, from coordinate 47,794 downwards.
GTAAGCAATTTTCTATATAATTAATTAAAAGACAAGGCATTAGCACGAAATATATAATCCCGTTACTTTTAGAAATCCAGGTGTGTGGTCACCCATTGTTTTGGTTACACCTCAGTCACCTCAACCTCGGCATTTTTGGTGTCTTCGCTGTCTATACTGCTGGCAGCAAGCTCGTGAAGGTTTGACTGTGGGCCATGATAATATTTATATGCACCAAGAATCCACCAAAGTCTGTTGTAAAAGATGAGTGGAAAGAGGGCGCCGCAAAAGAGGTATACATACCCCGAGAGAATCAAAACACCGATAGTAATTACCTGATGAAGGATTGGAACACCAGGACTTGAAAGAGTATGAATGGATAAACGTACCGAGGCATAGTTCATATTATGTTTCGTCACAGGTAGATATGTAGGGAAGGAAAAGATGACACAAACGAAGAGCGTCCACAAGATAGAAGTTGTGTTGCAAACTTTTCCTAGGAGTCCTCTTCCCATATAGAAAGGGCCGGGCTTGAATTGCACCTCTGGGTGATTCTCGAATAATCGTCGCAGGAAAATAGGGATGATGTAGCTCAAGTCGAGGGCCATGGCCGTCAGGGAGAAAACAGCGTTGGCAGCGATAGGACTGGCGAGATCGAGCAGGCCTGGAAGTATGCTTACGAAGGTGCAGAGCCAGATCGAACGGATGGGTGTATGAGTTTTTTGGTTTATATGCCCAAAGAATCCGCGATCAGGGAATCCTGAGGGCATCAGCTCAAAAAGGGAAAAGAAATGCGAACCTGAGAAACGACGCACCTTTGTCACGGCTGAAAGCATATGTAGTACGCGAGACAGCTTGAAGAGCAGTTTGTACGACGAAAAATGCAGTTAAGCAGACAAAGGTCTACATTATTGGGTGTCAGGATGGCATCAGTAGACAGTATAGGGAGAGCGTTTACCCAGATGATAAGTGCACCTGTTGTGCCCATGCGCAAGTACATAATCTAATATCAGTGTTAAAAACACACAATCGCGACTCCTAACGAAACCGTCTGAATCACCTCAAGAAAAGCAGAACCCGATGGGCCTGGAAGGTTTTCACTGGAAGCCCATCAGTTGTGATGATATTATAGGAGGTTGGACGCACAGTGGTCCAGAACACAGAACAACAACAATATTCAGGACCCATCCGATGAGACCCGTTCCAATGACTGCTTTGCAATTAATACACGAGGAATTTAAAGAGCAAATCCCACTTGCCAGCAATGAAAATTGCCGATGGTGCTGTTGATTCGAATATGTCATCCGCAAACGGTTGACATAGTGCTAATCCAACCTACCTGCGTATGCTGCACGTCGGACCTCCTCTCTACATATTTCACTAAGACCCAGCATAATCAAGACAAGGAAAAGACAGTACTCACGAGATGTGAGCGGTAGCATCATAATCCTACAGCTCCATTAACAGGGTACATCTTATGTCAGAGCACCACACTTACCGTCATCTAGGCAATTCATTCATTGTCGTATAACGTTATCAGCTCAAGTAAAGGTACGTACTGTCCATTGAACGCTGAGAAGTCCGAACAGAAATGCTAGTCCGGTGTTCCATCCTCCGGTTTGGTTAACAACCCCGGCAGACCCGAAAACATAGTTCGCAGGATGCATTTCGGAACGAGGGGTTGTAGCAAGTAAAACGACGATGATCACTTTCAGAGACAAAATTTGAGAAATCAAGAGACAGTGGCGGGGTTGAAGAAATACATAATGTTGTTCCCAGATTGACAAAGACAAATCCAGTGGTCAAACGTGCCAATTGACGTGTCGCGAGTGAATTCTTATGTCAATGGTGAGTATGAAGCTAATCTTGGGTCTGAAGCACGCACCAGGATTCCATGGACTACTAGGAGTCCAGCAAAGAGGCCCACGACTTTAGCCTGGGTGACTTCGTAATTGCCGCCCTGGTGAGCTATCAGTAAGAATCATTTTTCAGACCAACGTAAAACATCGTACCTTGCCAATGACGACCGCAGCCCAAATCATGTTGGAAAGACCGAATTCAGTTGAAGAAACCCCCGCAATTTGTCCTGGCAAGAACAAGATAAAAATTGACCAAAGATGTCAAAGAAAACGGAATGTTTATATACCAAGAATGTTTAGCCATCCAACCACCCAGCCGACCTGTCATCGAGTAAATCCCAGACCTAAAGAACATATTCAAAAGTCCATACCCTTGCACGGTATCTCTTTGGCGTCAATTCGGCGGATGCCGTATATCTACATATTTTTCAGATGTGAAGACTAGATGTGAAATAGTTCGCGACGTACAAGCCACCGCAGGTAGGATATGCGCTGACGATCTCAGCAATACTTGAGCCAAGCGTAAAACACATAGAAGCTCCTAAAATCCAGCACCATGTCACCTGGAAGAGGGAACTCAGTAAAGCTAAGATGGTGAAGCATAGAGTCATGATTTACGGATGCAGGACCACCAAGAAGAAGAGGAGTGTTGAATGTGGTGGCAACGCTTGAGCAGAGACCCTTTAGATTAAGTGTGAGAAATCCAGAGGCTTGAAAAAATCGCTAGTCTGACCATGATGCTGAACGCGAAGCTAATCTGTACGATACATTATGAGATGGAACACTGTAACTGCCAGAGTTCACATACCGTTGCTATGTTAGAGAATTCTCGCTTAAACGAAGGCTTGTAGCCCAATGCAACGAGCTCATTGTCGTCCGCATTCGAGCTGCTGAGCGAGTGAGTGGGTGTATCGAAGCCCATGTTTTCGATATAGAAAGCCAAACTACGAGATCACAATTGTTTCCTTTCGTACTGTCTTGAATTCTGTCTGATAAATGACCTTCCTATGTCCTAAGGATGCGGCACCTCGAGGAGAGCTGTGCAAAGGAGAAGCAAAAATATTTTTCAAGTATGTAACACCTTCCTATTTTTAGTTCTGCGAGAGTAAGGGGTATAATATATTCGTGTGGCGACAAGTAGGCGATAATGTTTAGCCGGGCAATTAAATTGGTCTGTTGATCGTTCCTCTCCAATTCTGCAGGACAACCTTGATCATTGTCATGATAAGAAATCTGGAGAAGGAGGGCATGAGACAATGCGAAAAAAGAAAGTCCACTAGGAAGTTCTGTGTTCGCGTATTCCCGACAAATATGTATGGTCATGGACATAATTGAAACTTGTGATGAATACGTCGATGGCCTCTCCTGTGATTCACGTCGGAAAAAAGTACAAGTTTTATCAGTTGGTTTGGCTGGGCAAAAAAAGTAAGACAGTACAAAATGGTTCTCAGAAACTGACATTATCAAAGGGAGGAGCTCAGGAATCATCCATTTTCCAACATAGTGATTTCGTTCTCATTCTGTATTCGCTGTCTACGTGGGGAAATCAAGTTGAAAAGATTGTTGTGATGAATAAAGGAAGGAACGTTGATACTGCTTACATAAACGTTAGCTGGGAATGATTTAGTGCGCCTGACAGGACAAAATGTTTTTTTCTTAATCATGAGCTGCTGAATGGGTGTAATGAGAAGAGGTTGGAAAATGAAAGCGATTGAGAATGAAAGGAGAGTGAAACGAGAATTTCCCGTTGTTCAGGTGCGCGCGTGTTGCGGGAAATCCGATTTCTTTGACAAGCTCGCAGGAGACTGGACTGGAGCGGAGGGGCTTCTAGTGGGTATGGGCCCAGGGCTGGACTCAGAAGGAGTAGAATAGAAGAGGTTGAGTACAAAGGAGGTGTTGGATACAATATTACTCAGTCGGTGTATCAACAACTCTATTCAGTAGTATGTACCTGTTGGATACAATATTACTATTGTTGGTTAGACTCTATTTTATGGTTGGTAAATAAGAGGACATACCTCAGTTGGTGTATTAACGACTGAGGATATCCTGGTGTCCGATTCCGGTATGTATGTTGAGGTTCGAGCGGAATGGCCACCACAAGTGTGCCTGACTTTCTACTCGTCACACCAATCACACCCATTGTCGCGCCAACGGACAAAGCAAAGAAAGGGTATATATTGAGTCTTTAGATAGATGACACCCTCAGTCGATTGTACTACAGACTGAGGGTGAGTTCTTTTATTTTATGACTAGATTTATGGACACAAGACTTACTGTACCATAGATCAGATACTGATTGTGTCTGTGTTTAACTAGGTACAGAATACAGTCAATTGTACTACAGACTGAGGATCAGATACTGATTGTGTCTGTGTTTAACTAGGTTCAGATTCTAACAATGTATGTCTGACTATACTTCCTATGTTTTGGTGTTCCCTCCATGGCAGCGGTGTTCCATCACGTGTGCTGATGCGCCTCCGCAATCCCTTGTCAACACTCCCCTGGACTCGCGGTACACGTCAGTCTTCACAGAGACGGAGCGCTGCGCATAACTTGTGATGTTAAGGTCGTGCTAAGGGCTTGGTGAATAGATCCGCCAGATTGTCATTGCTTGGAACGTAATTGATCTGTATTTTCCCGTCTTCCACAGCATTGCAGACATAATGGTGTTGGACATCAATATGCTTGACACGGTTATGGTTCCTTTTGTTTTCCACGATCGCAATCGAGCCATTGTTGTCCCCCCTAAATTCTGCTGGATATGGTACCCCCATCCCTATCTCAGCAAGCACTGAGTACATCCACTGGATTTGCTCTGCTGCTCTCCCTAATGTGATATACTCTGCCTCTGTTGTTGATGTGGACATAGTATCTTGAAATTTTGCACTCCAGCATGTTGGCCCTCCAGCTTGTATGTAAACTCCACCCAAAATTGATTTATGCGTGTCGATATCTGTGGCAAAGTCAGAGTCAAAGTAGCCACATGGTGTGATCGTTGTACTTGGTTCCTCCATAGCAAATTCTGTAATGCAGAGTTCCTTTGATGTATTGGAAAACGTGAAGTAGAGTGAGCCAGTGTGCATTGCCAGGGTTCGACATAAATCAGCTCAGTGACATAATGGCATAGGATATGTCAGGTCATGTTCCCACTTGGGCATACATGAGAAATCCAAGGGCTTTGTTGTAGGGATTGTCTGTCATGTATTGTTGCTCCTCCTTGGTTGATGGTGCCTAGGTTCTGCTAAGTACGATCCCTGAGGGTAGTGGTGTGTATTTTAGCATGTATTCTGACATCCCAAACTTTTCAAGCATCCACTTGAGGTACCTGGTTGAGTGTGATCATTCTCTTTGCTCTGTCGCATGTGATTCAGATTCCAAGGACAAACTTAATCTCCCCCAAGTTCTTGATCTTGAATGCTTCTCCCAGTTCCTGCCATGCATGCTCAGATTCTTCCTTTGATGAGGACATTCCTGAAGTGTCATTGGTATAAGTACTTGTCACCGTTCCCTCTCCATCCCTCACCTTTGACCTTACAGACTGATCTGCTTCCAACCTCTTATATTCCAACCTCTTCATGTCTTCATTGAGCATGCGCCACCAGTTTTGAGCTGCATCCAATGTTCCATACAATGCTTTGTCTAACTCTGCCACTAGACTTTCCTCACTGTCATCAATTCTGCTGCTGTTGTTGTCTCCCACACTGTTCTATCCACACTGCCACCATTGCCCATGCTCCTTCAAACTTGTTTGCCTCTGCTGATATTGATTTTGTATACCTTGCTTGGGCACACCTTGTACCCCTCAAGTTGCTCCATCAGAACAGGTACTTCCATTGGTGCATTCAAGTAAGTGCTAGTGTAATCAATTTGCCACATTTTGTAGTTGCTTACTGTTCCAACTGCAAGGTTCATGTGCAATGACTTGTAATTCACCACCAACGCATATGTGGCAAAGTCATCAATGCTGGGGATCTGAGTAAATCCCTTTGCCACTAACCTCACTTTCCTGCCGATGACTTTTCCATCTGCATCATACTTGATGGCAAAAACCCATTGGTTCTTCATTGTTCTTGCACCCTCTGGTCTCTTAATCAGCTGCCACACTTTTCTTTCCTGCATCCTCTCCATTTCCTGGTCCATTGGTTCTTTTCACAGATCAAGGCACATCATTGCCTTGCTATAAGTCTTGAGAATCCATGTCTCCTTGTTGCAAAGTGTCTGGGTTGATAGTATGCTGAGCATGTGCGCTCAAAGATCTCCTCTTTGCTCTTGGGGTTGGACAAGTTGTTGGTTGGTGGTGGAATAGATTCAGCAGGAAGTCTAGAGGCTGCTGCTAGTCATGCAGATTGTTGAGGTTCAACGTTGGTTGGCAGAGTTGAAGGAGCGTCAGTGTGGGCATTACGCTCTGGTGCAGTGAGTTGTGGTGCAGGGTCCTTGCTGGCTGTCTGGGCTGTGGAGGTGGCTTCTATTGGTTGCAAACTGCTATTGTTGTCTGTAGGGATTTTGAAAACTTTTTCAAGTAGATCCACAGCTGGCTTGCTATAGTCATTAGGCAGGGTGTGATGGCCCAGGCCCTCCTCAAATACTATGTTGTGGGACCAGAAAATGTGTCCCATGGGCTGCTCCAAGAGTTTGTAGTCTCCACATCCAAAAAACCCAACCAGAACACATTTCACCAATTGTGCATCAAGTTTGCTGCCACTATCCTCTCTGGGCACTTTGGCATAGGCTGTGCATCCAAAGAGTTGAAGGTACAAGATATCAGGCTTGAATTTGGTTCTGATCTCAAGGGGTTTTTGCCAGGGTATCTGGAGCTTGCTTGATACAAAGTCTAGTACGTAGACAGCAGTTGATGTGGCTTTGCCTCAGTAATGGGCCAGGAGATGGGAGTCATTAAGCATGCTTCTTGCAAGATTGAGAATTGTGTGGTTCTGATATTCAACAACACCATTTGCTGAGGATAAGTGAGGTGCAGTTATTTCATGCTTGATACTGTGCTTTAGGCAATATGCTTCCTACAGCAAGTTTTTGAATTCCTTGCTCTCATCAGTTCAGATGCCCTTGATGTGTAGTCCAAGTTGGGTCTTGACCTTTACATTGAATGCTTTGAAGCAGATTGCTGTTGTCTCCTTGGCCTTGTTTGCAAGGTACCAGGCTTCATATTCAGCTCCTGTCTGGTCTGTAGCAACCATCATGAGAGACTTTCTACCTGTTGTTTGCACACAAGCTGGGCCCCAAATATCAAATGCTACATGCTTGTACAGTTGAGTCTTTGGCTCTACCATGGTATCAAATAGTCATCTAGTCTGCTTCTCTATGATGCAGTCTTCACATTTGCTGCTCAATGACATTTTGATAGTCTTGAGACCCTCAACCAGCTCTTCTTTAATAACATTGTGCAAGGTGCTCTCATCAATGTGGCCCAATCGGTGGTGCTATGTTTTAAAGTTGATGGGGTGATATAGGGAGCAGATAAGGAGTGCAGTGGGCTGAAGGCCTTTCAAGTTAATGACAAACATTGTTTCAAACAAGGGACATTTCATAAAAGATATGTTATTAGAGATACCAAACACTGTGCTGTTTCCATCAATATTGAGCTTCACCTTTTCCTAAACAGGAGTGCCAATGGAGATGAGGTTGTGATCAAGATCAGGTGCATGCAGTGTGTTTTTGAAGACAATTTCAATAGTCTCACCGTTATATTTGACCCACTTTTGCACCCTCCTACAGCCAAGTATGCTGAAGGTCTCTTTTGCAGTCAAGCCTACTTTGCCTGCTGTTCCAGGAGGACCGTATGTAATGAAGTTCTGATGATCTGCAAAGAAGTGTTGGCTTGCTACTAAATCCGCATATGTAATACAGCAACTGCCAGAATTAGTGCCCATCAAGGCCAAAAATGCCAGGCACTGGATGTTATTAGTGTTGTTAGCTGAAATCACAACAGAGTTTGCCTGTGGTGCATTTGCTGGTGCAGTCAGAGGGAATTGTTTGAGGTGGAGGTTTCCCCTTTGTTCTTCTTCCACCAGTCAGAAAACTGTTCCTCCATGTGAAGCACTTGTCGATTGTATGTCTTGCCCTGTCGCAATTGGCATTTGAGCATACACCTCAGTCTTTAGGTGCTTGATGGTTCATTTGTGTGGACAAGGCTTGGGCTGTTTTAGTGGGGGTGATAGCAGAGATGCTGTGGAATAGGAAGGTGTCCCATGAGGTTGGCATGAAACAAATCATATAGGCTTGGAATCTGTGGTTGTTGATTCCCATGCCTTGGTTGTTGGCTTTTGCCCAAGCAGTGTGCATAGCTTTAAAGTGTGCCTCAATATTTGTACTATTGGCATATTTTATAGAATTCAGTTCTTTCTTAGCCTGCAGTAGTCCAAGGTCAGTTTTAGCATTGTATATAATAGTGAGTGCCAGGTGTCTGCTGCAGTCCCGTTCATCCTGATGCCAGCATTGATAGGGTTCAAGATATCCAGGGTGACCATGCTTTGAGCATAAGCATCTCTCTGTAGCCACTTGTCTGGAGTAGGGGTCAGTGAGCTCCACCAGGTAGTCACTGCAGGACTTTTGGTGGCTCTCACCTTTTTGTCAACAGCGAGCAGCAGTGGCTCAAGAATCTTGCCAGTTAGGTAGCCCAGAAGACCATGGCCATGAGCTACTTCAGTCATGGTTGTTTTGAATGCAATCCAGTTTGCGCCATCAAATTTTTTATTTGCTAATAGCAGAAACAGAGAGGGGGGAGGAAGGAGGGGTTCTAAGACATTAGTAGGTGAAAAAAAAAATCTTGAGTTGAATACAAGTTTACTAAGTGGCATGGGGCCTATAACCTGTTGGATGCAATATTACTCAGTTAGTGTATTAACGACTCTATTCAGTAGTATATACCTGTTGAATACAATATTACTACTGTTAGTTAGACTCTATCTTATGGTTGGTAAATAAAGGGACATACCTTAGTCAGTGTATCAATGACTGAAGATGTCCTAGTGTCTGATTCTAGTATGTATATTTTCCTGACTATACAGTCCCTTCCTGGTTTAGTATTCCCTCCATGGTGGTGGCATTCTATTGCATGTGCTGACATGCCTCTACAATCTCTTATTAACAGAAGGGAAGGAGGGTCAGCCTAGGAGTTCCTAAGCCCTACACATTGTGCATAATGCATTTCCTCCATGCACTGCTGGTACTAGAAAATATTTCCACTAGAAAAAGTGTAAAAAAAGCTGTTATGCCATTTCCAATGTGCTATTTTCTAAGAGAAAAAGTCTTCAAACAAGAGAAAGTGCCTGTTTCTATCAGAAATTAGCACAATAGAAATGACATAACAGCTTTCTTTTATACTTTTTCCAGTGGAAATATCTTCTGGTGCCAGCAGGTGGTGGATTAGCAACAGAACAGTATGATAGGGTTTAAAACCCTTGTTGCAGAAGCAGGCCCTGCATTGTCAGTGTGTGTGTGACCAAAAAAAAAAAAAGATGGTTTGCAAGTGCTGGTTCCCTCTTCCTGAGGAAAAGAGAGTCCAGAAACTCAAGCTAACCATGAGGAACTGCAAGGAGTTATTGATGCAAGAGTAATTGTAAGAAGTAGAATGAAATGAATATGGAATAGGGATAGTGAGAGGGTATAGAGCGATAGCCATGGCACTTGCTACATCATTGCCTTTCTTGTTGCTAGTACCTCAGATCTTCACTGCATGACCCCCACTCTCAGAGCAGGGTCATGCCAACATTCCCTGCCTAGTGCTCTTGGACATGTACAGCAGTAACTGCATATTCAGAGAGCATTTTTACCAATCCTATGTCACTTACATTCAGCTTTGTGGCAATAACTTCATCTCCAATGAGCTGAAGATTGCATGGGTCCTGTTTCATATAAAGGTTTTTCTTGTCCACCTCCAAATCTCTACCAATTTTCCCAATAGTAGACTTTTCTAGACCAGTTTTAGCCTCAATCTGATGCAGAAAATACCCTTGAGCAGGAAGAGAAGCAACAATAGAGCATTGTGCAGGAGAAGTAGCTTTTATGATGGTGGTTGAAGGTCAAGATGTGGTTAAACCAACTTGAACCACTCCCAAATATAACCAGACATGGTCACATAATTCTGTTGATATTCCCACATGCAACTTTGTATTTCTGACTAAAATAGGGATAAACCTGCAAAGTTGAAGATGCTCAAAAAACTGTCCCAATGAGTGAATATTTTGAAATGGCCATTACTCTATCAGTTTTGATTTGAATTACATAAGCCAAAATGCAATTTGTAGCTACAATGCCATAGTATTTTACATGATTTAACCAGAATTTTAATTACTTCCAATCCTTCATGCCTATGTCATCTTTCAAAAAGTATAAAACATTGGGACAGTTTTTTGAGCCATTGTACCATTCCACTGCATCCATCTTTGACATTGAAAGATTCAACCACATATTCAGCTGCATTATGTCCACCTCAGTAACCTTGTTAGTGAAGGAATTATGTTCAATTGCCCCAGACATTAGGAACCAGATAAAGACTGCCATAACTTCTAGGCAACTCTAGGCAACCACCCTTGCCAAGGTTAATAACTTTGACAATGCCTTACTAGGATTCAATGCTAACCACCTGCCAGTAACTCTGGCTGCCAATCACAAATAGTCGACCAGCTTGCCAACCTCACATTAGTTGATCCCATTAAAACTTACATCAAATCCTTGGACTCTGAAAACTCCTCCACCATGCTGACTTTCTAGCAACCTTCCCTACCATGCTGACTTGTGCTCAGGATCCCAATGCAATCAGGCCTATTATGATAACAAGAGTGAAGTGGAAGCCATTGTAAATAGTGGCAGCCAGATCATCTCCATAGTGCCAGAGGTTGCCAATAAATTAAGCTTGAATTATGACTTCTCCATTGTTTAAAACATGCAATCTGCTAAAGGCACTGCAAATAGGTTGCTAGATCTTGCCAAGAACATGCTGTGCACCATTGGCAACCTCATCTTTTACCTGCAGATTTACATCCTCTGATCCTTTGCCTACAACATTTTACTTGGCTAATCCTTTGACTTCTTGACATGTTCAATTGTAACTACTCTTATCAATGAGAAAACAACCTTAATGTAACTGTTGTACTATGATAGAGCTGCCAGCTCTATCTGTTTTATCAAGTAAATATTTTAATTACCATATTTTGCTAGTATAAATACTCTACTGCTGCTATGCAATGGCAGCTTTTTGGAGCTTTATACACATAGTACTAGGATCAACACTGCTCTGGTTCTATTGTGTGAAGTGGGTTATCAACATCATTTCACTTTTTTGAACCTTTCAGGTTCAATTCTATTACTACACAACTACAAGAAAGACTGCATTGCTAGACCCATGGTCTAGCCTTCTTTGATACTATCACTCTAGTGCATCAAGCTTCTTTGATGCACATTAACAATTGACACATTGAGTTACATGATTGAATGGAGACCAACCTGCACTCTGACTGTGACCATGATGGTGTTACTATTGAACAGGAGAGTAGCAAGCCACAGGCTATGCAACCAAACTTGAGTTAGGCCAAAGACAGAGGTGTAGATCTTGTAGTGGAGAATACACCTCTACACTAGCAGGATATGCTGGGAGGAGCACATTGAATTGAGTATAGGCAAATTCAGACACAGGCTAGATCATGTACAATAGAGGAGATACTCACATCAGCAAAACCAATGGAGATGACTCCATATATTTAGCTACCATGGCCTGAGCAGCCTTCATCACTTATCACTTAGAAGCTTGCTAGCAGGACCATCAGAAGGTCATAAATCTTCCTATTTTATGACTAAAGCTCTGGGAATAGATGCTGACAGCTGGCAAGCACCAGCTGAATCCACACTTATGGTAGCTCAACAAGCAATGAAGCTAGTAACTCAACCTGAGACACATGCACAGGCAACTATGCCTAAAGTGAAATGGGAAAATGAGCAAATATTGGACAATGAAGAAGGTGGATGAATAGAGTCCACCTTACAGGTTCAAATTGCTATCATATGAAAGAAATATCCTTCTATTGCAAAAGACACAACTCATGCTCAGTTGGGACTATATGTATTAAAATATATACATATGTTAGAAGTGCAAGGTAATGATTATGTATCCAAGACTAGTACACTGTAATATATTTGTATATCCAAATCCTTGAGCTCAAAGCTCAAGCTTACATGTATAAAAAGGTGGTGCAAAGCTTAGCTGCCTCAACTCCTGACAAAGCAAACCTCATACTATCAATTCTGGTAAAGATGGTGCTGTCTCCACATCTTGAGGAAGCAATGAGCAACATATGTGCTTGTTAGCAACTAAGGGAGACTGCAGAACAGTTTGCCACAAGATTTGTAGCTGCCTGAGGATAAAATATGTTCAGAAGCCATGCAACTGGGCCTCTGTCAATGGTGGAATCAGTAACTACCATTTCAATTGTAGAACCTGTAACTCAATATGTAGAAGAGATGCCTTATATGCAGATGAAGCAAGAGTCTGTAGAAGCTCCTCTAAATACCAATGGGTGGCCTACCAACATATGTGTATAAAAGATCTGAGCAATCATGGACATACTATGTTTGATGATCAAAGTATTATTTTCAATGGGTTGGTACCAGCTGATGATATGAAACAGCGATATATCAGGCATATGATGTAGCCTGAACAAAATCTGGATGACAATAGAGGAAGTAGTAGCCAGGGTAGGTTCAACAACCAATGGAATAACAATTGAGGACAAAATCCATGAGACAACCAAGGGGCAGGTGCCCTTTACAAAGGCCAGATGAAAACCTTGAAGGATGAGACAATTCTCCCCACTGGTCATAACTGAGAGCAAAGCCATTATGCAGGTCAATGACTAACATGGGTTTTTTTGACAGTTTCCTCTGTAGAAGGCAGAAACAAAACACCAGGGCAAACTGAAGCCACAAGAGTGTATAATGATAATATGCACTTCTGCCTCATCAGTATTATTGATAATACTATGAGCATAGCTCTGTGGCTACTAGATGAAATTAAGCCTTGCAAGGCAGACCCAAAACATATTCATTTGTACAAGTTCAGTGACTTGGAGGACTGGACAATGGATGTCTGTAATCATCTTGCAGCCTGTTTGTATGGGGGTGATAGAATGGATCAAGAATGAATATTTGTTCTTCCTGAATTTCTTGATAGACTAGCCAAGCGGTAGTTCAGACATTATGTTCTGCACTATAATTGTGTGCAACAATAATGGACTTTCAAGGATGTTATCCTTAAATTGTATAACTATTTGTGAGTGCAACAACAATGCAAGATGCCAGAGAGACCTTCTTAGCAGCCTCCTACTCAGATAAATTGGGAGTTCAAGGTTTCTATGATACCTTGATTGACTGTGCACAGAATATGTTTATTTACTCAAATAACTGGGTACTGATTGACATACCTGAGTTTATGAGAACATCATTTATTTGTGACAATGAATTGTTGCTAGAGGTGAACACTGTTGAAGAGTTTGTAGCTTATAGATTGTGCTATGAACAATTGCACAAGATTGCTAGGCATTTTGAATTACATAGTTCAAAAATGTAAATAATGCAAAACAAGAAGAAGCCTGAGCCAAAGAAGGTTGGTACCTTCTTGGCAAAAAAGAAAGACATGGAAGGAAATTGACCCTGTGGTTCATTATTTGACCTTTGACATTTTGAGGACATTGAGCACGGCCCAACCAGCATACACTGCTGGCATTGAAAAATGTTTCTGTTGGAAAAAGTGTAAAAGAAATGTGTCATGCCATTTTCTATGTGCAAATTTCAAAGAGAAAAAGGCACTTTCCTTTGTTTAAAGGCTTTTTCTGTCAGAAATTAGCACATTGGAAATGCTATGACACATTTCTTTTAAACTTTTTCCAACAGAAACATCTTCTAATGCCAGCAGTGATACAAGGCAATTTAATAGAAAGGAGCCCACCTATAACAGCATGGGTCAACCAAAGGTAGCAGACAGAGCACTAACATCTGAGCAGGATCCAAAGGTTGGGCAAGAAGGATGGCCAAGTGGAAACATCAATTGTTTCCAGTGTGGGATACATGACTCAAGGACAAACTTCAAGCATATGTGCATGCAGCACACACAGCAGTACTTGAGGAAGGTAATGCTGACTCAGGTTCTGAACCTGAGAGCAATTATACTGAATACCTGTTTGAGAATAAGGTAGAGGCCATGGACACCTCTGATGAACTCAGGTCATCAGATGATGAGTATGTTGAGGTAGACATTTATGACAACAACTACTACATCAGGGACTCAGACTTAGGAGGCATTGACAAATTATCCTGCAAGTGAGCTGGACTGGCCTGTTGGCACTGCTCTGGTGAAGGTATATAAGATACACCTCCAGAAGACTCCAGAGAAGTTGAAATGACCTACTCTGAAATGCAAGAACAAGCAGTGCCTTGCATTGTATGTTGAAGTGAATGGACACAAGGCATAGACCTTGTGGGACTCAAGAAGCACCATGACTGGGGTGATGCTGCAGTTTTGCTAAGTTCATGACATACATGTAACTGAAGGACCCATTAGTTCTTCAGTTGGGTACTGTTAGGAGTCAAGCAGTGGTGCAGTTTAGTACACAGGCCACAATTGCCTATGCTAGAACAAAGAGCCAAGAATACTTGGAGTGGCCCATTTTGATTGGTATGACATGATTGTAGGAATGCTCTATATGAGGAGACATTGAGTTGTCCTTGACTTCAAGGACAGCCAAATCATTATGAATAGTGAGGCCATTCAAGCTGTTAAGGTACAAGTGGACAATTTCAATGGCTGACTCTATCATTATTGGGCAACAAAAAAGAAGAAGTTGGTCAAGAAGCCCTGACTGAGCAGTGGGAAGAAACTGCCAACTGTAGAGAATGAGGAAGAAGAGGTCAAGGCTCAGACAAGTTTGCCTGAGTAGACCTCCTCCACCTCAACAGGCTTCTAAAGGCAATGGTTACCCTCCTGAAGGCCTTCTTGAAGGTGAATCCCACAGCAGTCAAGGACTAGCCATGGATGCATTTCCCCTGTAACAAGGTGAAGGAAACTATGATTATTACTATTACAATGCCAGTTCTTTTATGCCTCCAAATTCCCAGTATGACACTTGTGATGCCCTTGCCTGTGAAGACATTACAAAAATCAGAACCCCTTTATAGCCATGACCCCCAAAAGTGGTGCACTTTCCTGCCTAATGATGTACTCTTTCCCATTTTGATTTGACTTGCTTTGCATTGAGTTTGAAACCTTTTGTTCCTGAAGTTATCATCTGATTGGAGGCTTTCTGGGACTGCTTTTGAGGGAAGTGCAATAAGAATGGCTTTTACTAGATGCAGGGAACAATGTTCTTTTGTGAAACAATGTAAAAATACATTGAAAATAATTCAATTGATTTCAAGATTTTATTTGAATATTTTTGTTAAAACTGTAGGAAAAATATTGTAACCACTTGTTAGTGGCAGTCAATCTGTGGAAAGTAGCACAGTCAAAGAGTTACTCATCTATCACTGCTACTGGTAAGCTGATTACAATATTTCTTTCATAGTTTGAACAGAAATATTGATATAAATCTTGAAATCAATTGGATTATTTTTACTGTGTTTTTACATTGTTGTGCAAAAGAACATTGTTCCCTGCACCCAGTGTTTGGAGGTTGCATTCCATGAGGCCTGATCAGCTTCTGCCATGTTGCAATGTCATGCAAACAAGATTTGATGATGCAAATCAAATGCCCACAAATTTGTCATATCACATGACAAAGTCAATTACTTGGCAGATGCTGCTATTTATAGAAATTTATACTGTCAAACATATTTATTTGCACTAGCCCTTAATAGCAATCAACTATGGTTATGTTATCATTTCTGTCTACTATTCTCTAGAGGGGGGGACATTGATCTACACCTTTCATTGTGACCACATGATGGTTCCAGATCAAGCTCCTGAAATATTGGATTGCCAAACTTCAAATCCAGCATCTACAAAAAAGACCATACTATGTCAAGCAAGGTATTTGTCACATGACAGTTATGAGCCATGTAGGTGCCACCTGCAGGGTATGGACCATGTATTGGTGACACCAGGCTGCTAGGAGTCATGGGTATGAAACAAGTCTGGTACGACCAGGCTGCTACATTTCATACATAGTATTAGAAAGCAGTTGTCAGCATGTATTGGACTACCAAGCAGGTACTTCACATGTATGGTATATAGCTGCCAGATATAAGTAATGACATATACTTGAATACCTTAACTAATGTTACAACAGAGTTTGACAGATCCCAAGTCCTGAAAATTCTCTGTCTCACCAAATCACAGGTAATATGCCAACACAGTACCCTATGTATATATTACTCAAATCCTTGGTATATAATTACAGTCCTTTGGATTAGTGGTAATTATCCCTGACTTTATATTTGGGGATCATGTGACACAAGTTGTCAAGTTCAAATCCTCAATGTTGTAGAAATGTAAAGTTAGTATGCCGTACATATTAGTCTATCTCTTCAGAAGTCATTACAATGCTCTCATAATGGGAACAATAATAGTAATGAGATAAGCATGAGGTACCAATATGATAGTGTGGTGTGAATGGTCAAAAAAGTAGAATAAACATAAAAAACATTTGTTAACATATCTTGTCTGGAGTGACAATCAGCCTGATGTCTGTGTTAATTTTATTTTATTGTCCATTAGCTGGTTTCATCTCACTCTATTTCATCCAAGACCCATATATGGTACTCAGACCATACATGGTATACATTTCTGGAAAGGCATACCTGCCCTGTATGGCACTTGTCCCATGTCTGGTGACATACTGGATGGTAGCCCAGGTATACCCAGGTAGCCCAGTTGTATCAGGCTATAGGGTATACCTGGTACTGTCATTTTTGTAGATGCAGATACTCAGTGACCTTCATCTTGAAATTGAATGGCCAAACAGTTCACCTGGTAGTGAATTCTACTATTACGACATTCCAATTCGAGCACCACATTTAGATTTGCTGGGAGACATTGGCTGGACAGTGGACAATAGGCTCTTTGAATGGTTAGAGTTGCAGTAAGGCAAACCAAAACCATCTTTTTTGTCTCTGGTAATCACGGTACAAGGAGATTACAACAAGTTTCACTCACAAGTGGATCCAGAAACATACAGATCATCATTAGTAGGTTTAAGAGTGTCTCTGTTGTAGAATTTTTGTGACATTGCTTGTGGCAAGAATCCACTGACCGAAAGCATTTGCTGCGAAAGCTGAGATGGGCAAATTCGTTTATCTCAATCGGACGCGTTATGATGTTATCCCTCGGTTGAATGCTGAAGACCTCGATATCCTTACCTGATCCCTCACTGACTTCCGGCGGATCGACTCATTTGACCATGAAACATACTCTGCTTTACATCATGCAGATCTGGAATGGCTAAACCACATCGTAGCTGCTATTGCGCAAGAAGAACAGCACAGACAGATTGTAGTATTCACTCATCATGCGCCAATCAAAGATGGCACAGGCAATCCCAAGTTCAACGACGGACCGACAAACTCTGCATTCGCTACGGAACTCTCTCAAGAGGTGTGCTGGGCAAACGGGAAGATAAATGTGGGCATTTGGTCATACACACTGGTCTTGTGATTTCGATCGGAAAGGAGTAAGAGTCCATGCAAATCAAAGTGCTGTGAGAGCTGCCTGACTTAGTACCTCCTCCCGGCCCACAGCGCAACATGACTAGACAGATGCCAGTGGCAGACATGAATGCGGAAACCTTTTCATAAGCATAGGAGTTGTCAGCAGGACCGCATGAAGAATACAAAGTCGGCTTTACCATCGCACGCTACCGAATGGCCCATGTCCGAAGATATTGCGCACCTCATCCCTGGTAGTAGTGTTTTGATCAGCGCTTGAGACCTTGCAGCTTTTCTCACGAAAAAGCAGAACGGAGGATTTGGTATAAGTACTTTGCGTGTGTTTCTGGCAGTTTCGCGATACCGCCAACTTCACGGTGTCACCAACCATCATGCATCAGGTTCCTAAAGGACTTTAATGGTACTTAGAATTGATTCCAAAATGATAATTATTTGAAGTGAGGTGATCAACCGAGAGGTTCCCTCAGTCAACTTATTATTATTATGTAAGCAATATATATATATATATATAAGCCTGTAGATGATTGTTGAATCATTCACACACGAATAAGACGTTCGACGGTGGGTCCGGGGTTCGACAAGTATTTTCCCCTTTGCTAATCTCGGGTTTCCCTCCAGGTTGAAGCAAACAAGGAATCATACAGTATCATCATGACAACCCACACCTCAAAGAATGACATAGACCTCTCGGTGATGGAATATCATCCCTGGCCAAGATCTTTGACTGCTGCAGTGGCCAAACTTCTTGATGATGCCCACATTTCCAACACCTTGTGGGGTGATCTTCTTTACTGGTGGCGCGGTAATCCTCACGTACCTCAGGTATGACTAGGTTCTTGACTTCTCTCTCTGATATCTATTGTTGACTTTCGTGTCAGATTTGTGGCTTTATTGTTCCTTCTGACTTGTTTGAGACTGCCGTGTCAGTTTTGGAAACAGCAGGCCTTCCTTCTTGCGACTGCGAGAGCTATGCCCATATTGCCGATCGAACTACGTCCATCTGGCTCCCTATACATTTTCGGGTGGCACAACCATACAACATGTATATGACTCTATTTCTCTGTCCCAGTGACAGACTTCTCGACCTTATACCCCTTGACTCCTCTCACCCGAATCCCATTGCGCTTAAATATGATCAATTTGCTCTTCCCCTCTACGATCACTATTGTCCGACGATCCCTCTTGTACCTGGCGCAGAAGTTCCTGCAGACTACTATATTGTTAAGGTTCTTGCTCCGACTAGCCTCATTGAAGTTTTGATTTTGCTCGCCGCCTTTACTTCGCTATTCGACGGCGTAGGTCGCCACTTCACAGATCTACTTGGACGTTTTGCGTTTGCATCAGAAAATAAAGCTTACGTCCTTCAGTCCCCTGCTTTGCAGCGCGTGTGGGATACTTATTACGTCCGCATGAAACGGTTTCCTGCGCACAGAACGAAGGTACTCTGGGATAATGTGAGGGCGGAATGGAGGAAAAAGTTATCGCTTTAATGGTTCTACTTGGTACAACTACATTTTTTGTTCCCAAATCTGATATGAACAATTTGATATGTGTGCTCGTTGGTGCTATCGAGTTATACTCACGAAATACTGACTGCTGCGGTGTATGCAGTTGGATCTGGATTTGGCGATCGGATATACAGTGTAGTAATGCCGGAAGCATATAGAACCTCAAATGAACTCACCAGGCTAAATAGGGTTGACTCGTGATGTGCCAGGCTCGGTCTCAAGCCTGAAGCCGGCTTGAGCCGGGCCCAAAAAACCGAGCCGCCGCAGTTCAGGTGTAAGGGAACCTCCCGGTTCCTCTTCACTTGCGAGGGGCACGACGATATGACTGAAACGTAGTAAAATTTCGTTACAGGCGTTTTAGCAACTTAGAGCACGTGCGATTTATATAGATATTTTTTGCGGGCTCTAGCCCACTCATTTCTCAGCCGTTTGACATGAGCTTTAGTTTATTAGTATCAGCGTAAGAATCGCAGGTCATGGTACGAGCTATAAAGCCCGAATTTGTTTCAACTAACATCTATTTTTCTGTGCTTAGTAACTGAAATCAATTAGATAGATTCCTTTTACAATCACCGTCATCATGGCCAATGGGAAGACTGATTATTCCCAGTGCAAAGAAAAGGTTACGCTCAAGCTCACAACTCTTGACACTGGAGATCTCACTGTACATCAGAACTTGGAGAACAATGTGGATCCAGGAATTATGGCCACAGCAGGTATTGATTCAGATGAAGAGGACAAGATTGCTCCCCTCTCTAGCTCCATTGTCTCAGAGCATCCTCCTCTGAAAAAGGCATGGTCCAATGAGGCTCAGGCTGTGAAAGATGTCAGCCCAGAGCCTAAGAGTGAGTGGATATCTTTATCTTCTCTTTACACAACATCTTGACAGTTGCTGATCAATTGAGAACAGATATTGTGTTAGGTTGTGATAAGTGTGACGAAGTAAAGAGTACCACGGACACAACCTCAGGGCCAATGAGGCCACCAGTTTTCCTTTGTGCGAGCTCACATATATAGCGGGTGAAATAGATCGTACCCTCAGATCCGTTTTACATGTTCTGAGGGTACGTCACATACAGCTACTCGATACACTAGATATACTAACGAATACGTACCTAGATTGTTACTTATCATGTACCTGTCTAGGTACTGCAATATAGTTCCGTTTTATGTGTTCTGAGGATGATAAAAATCGAAATCTTTTGTGCTTGACCTATGTCCACTGAGTCTAAGATGTCTAACACTGATGCAACCGCACCATCTGTCCGTGCTATCTCTATCTGTGGTGTGGAGTGGAAGCAGGACAGATTTTCCCGCAATTCACCCACTGCTAACTTCAACAAATGGTCAAAGGCACTGGAGATTCATCTGTCACTATTGGGACTTAAATTCTATGTCTTCCAGACCTGCATCCCCTGCCCCAACACCTTGACTGAACCCGTGGTGCACAGAAACTGGATCGCCATCATTGACCTCACACGAGCTGTAATCCTTATGGCTCTCAACGACTCTGAGTATGAAGGACTTGACAAGGCCAAGACTGCGGCGGCCCTCTACAATAAAGTCAAGTTGAGGGCAGAGGGGGAGGGGCCAGTGCACATGGTAGCCCTGATGCAGGAGGTTCTGAAAATTCAATGTTCCCCATCCGAGTCTCTTACTGTTACAGCAAAAAGAATCTGCAATACAGTCCATTGTATATTTGCCATCAAGGCCCTTGATGAAGATATCTTTAAATGTGTCATGCTCCTCAACAGTCTTAATAATCCACAGTACGCTTCCCTCCAAGCACAGGTCTTGCAGGGCCTTGCCAATGCCACCACAAAGAACCCATACTCATCAGACAATATTCGAAGGCTTATGGAAACAATGCAGAACCTTACCAGCCTAAAGACACCCAGTGCAGGCCTGTCCACTAACACAGCACTTGCAGCTGCAACACATGGATGCTGGTGCTCACAGAAGCCTTGACTCCCTGGGCATATCCACTATGCCAGCGCCAAGTGCTGTATGACCTGCGCAATGTGTGGTAGATCTTGTGGGGGACACAAAGCACCTTATTGTGCACATCCAGGTGGTGCAATGGAGAAACAAGGGTTTGATGCAGCATGGGATGCAGCATGTGCTGCTGGCTCATTGACTGTGGGGCAGACACCAAAGAGCAAAGGCACCTCCAGTGGAGGCAAGACCTACACCCAGTTGATGGGCCCTCGAGGGAAGGTTTACTTGATAGAGGAAGGAGTGTAGCCTAACGGTGGGTAAATACAGGATGGGTTTTGATGGCAAGCTGAACAGCGACAAAATGGAGGTGTGGCTCAAGGAAAAGATTACAGCTACTGAACAGCATGCCATACACATTGGTGCATGTTGGAAGAGTTGAATGCATGCACCAGACACTCATGGGCAAGGCCCAGACCATGAGAATCAATGCTTATCTCACAGCCACTCATTTGCATGCAAAAACCCCAATGAAATCTTTGAATGGAAAGACTTTCCATGAGCTGTGGTTTGATAAGTGTCCCAACTATGACTACATGCGAGAAATTGGCTGCCACGCTTTTGTACTCATACCTATGCAAAACCCAAAGGTCAAACCGAGGTCAATCAAATGCATAATGATTGGCTATGGTCAAAACTTCAAGATGTACAAATGCTGGGACAGAGAAAGGAAGAAAGTATATCAGTCATACTATGTTAAATTCATCAAACACCACAAATCACCACTTGCATTGAATCCAAAGCCACAACCCGTGATCAAACCAACCTTGGCAAATGAGCCACCATCCATCCCATCTCTCCATGATCTTGACCAATCTGCACCACTGGAGCCACAAGAAGTCGACAACAATCTGGCTGAATTTGAAATAGACCTGCCAATAGCAACAACAATGGAGATGGCAGCCCCAAACAACAAACAATACTAGGACAACAGAACACTGCAACGTTGAAACCATCTACCGACTGAAAAAGCAACAAGCAAAAACAACAGTGGAGCAGGTCAGAGAGAGTAGACAGAGAGTGAGGCAGGCTAAGGCAGAGCAGATATCGGCAGAGGAAGAAAACAGATGCAAGGCGAGACCCACACTAGGCACTGAGGGTGATCAACATGGATACACACAGGAACAAGTGCTTGAGCACACACAAGATGATGATATCAGGATTGATCATGAAAGAGTATTCACCACCACTTCTCAACATTGACATGCTACCCTTAAATAATAAAGATGAGCCAATTATGTGAATAGAAGCCCAGTCTGAACCTGATGCAGAGGAGTGGAAATGGAGGCATTAGGAAGAACTTGAATTGCTGAAGGAGATGGGGGTCTATAAGCTTGTCTCGAGGTCACAGGTACTAATAGGCCAAAAAATTAAAAGGGCCAGGCCAATTTTCAAGGTCAAACAAAATGAACATGGTAACGCGGTCCAGTATAAAGTTTGACTTGTGTTTTGGGGACATGAGCAAGTGTATGGTAAGGACTACAACAAGACCACATCCCCAACAGTGTGCATGGAAACCTGGCATATCTTGTACACCTAGCAGCAGCAAAACGCTGAAATGCAGCCCAGATTGATGTAAAAACAGCATTTTTGTATGGAGTTCTGCTAGAGAAGGAGGTACAGGAGGAGGTACAATATATGGAGCAGCTGGAGAGGTTTGAAGAGCCTGGCAAGGAAGATTGGGTATGTGAGCTGGTGAAAGGCTTATATGGCATGAAGCAGGCAGGACAAATCTAGAACTGCATGCTCAATGACAGAATGATATCATGGAGATTTACTAGGCTAGCCTGCAAATTGTATATCTACTACAGGAGGAGGGATACAGGTACAGTAATTACAGCTGTGCATGTTGACGACTTCCTATCCATTGCAAGCTCCAAAAACAAGAACAACAGGTTCAAAGCTCAGCTAAAGGAAGCCTGAATGATATCCAACTTGGGCACTCTGAGACACATTGTTGGCATGTCAACAGAGTGGAACAGGGCAAACCACTCCATTGCTCTCTCCCAGACAGCATTTATCTCCCATGTTGTATGCCAATTTGGACAATAAGATGCCCACTCCCTCTTGTTATCCATGGAGCCTGGAGCAAAGCTTTGGAGACCAAACCACAATGGCCAGACAAAGGAGGAGAAAGAAGACATTAGCAAGCTGCTATACAGGTTGATGGTAGGATGCTTACTATATATTGCAATTGCTACCTGACCCAACATCACCTATGCTGTTCAGCAACTGTTCCAATTTCTTGACAATTATGACAAGACACATTGAAACACTAGTATCTGACTCATCAGATATTTGAAGGGCACAAAAGATATGAAGTTGACTCTCAGAGGTCCCTCCATAGTTCTATGCAGGTTCACTGATACAGATTGGGCAAGCTGCTTGGATATGAGATGCAGCACGGGGATACATGTGGTCACTGAGCATGGGAGCCATATCATGGTCAGTTTGCAAACAAAAGATGCTGGCAACATCATCCTGTGAAGCAGAATATATGGTGGCATACGAATCAACACAAGAATGCATTTGGCTCTGGACCTTAATGAATGCAATAGGGCAAGACCACATGACAATCAAACCGGCTACATTATTCTGCAATAATAAGGCTGCTATAGTACTATCCAAAGATCCCACTGCTCATGCCAGAGTGAAGCATTTCAACATCAAATACTACTTCATACACAAACAAGCACACATGGGCAGGGCAAAATCATCATAAAATACATCAACACCAGAGATAACATTGCTAACATGTTCACTAAAGCCCTGCCAAAACCACTGTTCCTACACCTTTGTCAAGTGCTCAGAATAACCTAGTCCCATGCGCAAGGAGGAGAAAAAGGGTCATGTCTGTGGCAAGGAGGAGTGTTAGGTTGTGATAAGTGTGACAAAGTAAAGAAATACTATGGACACAACCTCAGGATCAATAAGGCCACCAGTTTTCCTTTGTGCAAGCTCACATATAGCGGGTGAAATAGATTGTATCCTCAGTTCTGTTTTACGTGTTCTGAGGGTACGTTACATACAGCTACTCGATACACTAGATATACTAACAAATATGTACCTAGATTGTTACTTATTATGTATCTGTCTAGGTACTGCAATCTAGTTCCGTTTTACATGTTCTGAGGATTGTTACTTATCACGTATCTGTCTAGGTGTTGGTCACACCAACAGTATTGCTGCTGCATGGATAGGATTCCAACATATTGTGCTTCTCATTCCTCAAGTTGCCAAAGAAGGTGCACAATGCAAGACTCTGGAAAGCAATATTCTATTTGAAGAGGTTTTGGATGTCACTTACAGCACAATTGGCTGTGATCATGTTATGCACAAATCAGATCTCACATACAAGTTATTTACAGCTTTTCAGAAGGCAAACCTAATCACTCTCGCCTCTAAAAGGACTGAGAAGAATGTGTAGAGAATGTATTGCAGGCACAGATAAAGAAAAAGGAGACAGTTGCAGTCAAGATTATTATCACAAATTAGGCTGTTGGGAAATCAGACAAAGAACCTGGCAAAAGAAGGAAAGCATGCAGTGCTACAAGCACTGAGAAGTGCATAGCTATGACATGAATTGTCTATCAGTTAATCAAATAAGGTTAAAGGTCCACTTGGCTTATTTCATTCATCACATGAGCTTGTTATCCTCAACACTTTTCCTTGAATAAAACATTTATAGCAGTAAAGCTAAAGGGCATAGTTTACCTCATCATCTTCATTATCTTATCAGAAAAGATAGCAAGACTAGCAATCTTCTGATCTATTGCTTTGAAGTGCTTCATTCTAACTTCACATAAAGCAGCAAAATAGCCAGTCCCTCTACAATAGAAGCAGATAGTGGTGGAACCAGACCTTTTCTTCCTCATTGCATAGCTTCTCCACTAGATTTCTTCTCAGGCTTGGGTGCAACAACAGAGCAAGTCAGAATCTGATGACTTTCTTTGTTGAGTAGATGATTGATGACAAAGTTGAGCATAAGCTCTGTCAGGGCAATTGTGTCAAGAGAAATGATGACAATCTCATAGGAAGGGGGTAAACTAGCAGTGAGAACAACAATGATATTGTTGTTGGATGTGGAAACATTGATGGCAGTAAGGCAATTGGCAAGAGAGCATACTTCTCCAATCCAGGCCTTCATAGTCTAGTCCTTCTTTATAGAAGCAGTGATGAAGGCATATAGAAGTGTGAAGTAACTGCCAAAACTACACAGGCATAATAAATCTTTCAAATGGTGTGGAGGTTTGAATCAGTCATATGACCACATTGAACATCTTCAAAAGCAAGAATCAACAATGCCTTAGCCTCAGCCATCCCCTTTTTAACATCTTTAGCTCTTCATCCTTCAAACCCTCAAAACCTTCTCTTGAACATATTACAATATTCCTGCCAAAAATGTGCATACTTTCTTTGCAATCATGTGACTTTCAGAACTTGATGGGTCTCAAAATAAATGACTTGGAAATGTAAATAACTGCTCAAGCACTGCTACACATGATG
This sequence comes from Termitomyces sp. T73sscA, assembly GCA_017657235.1. NCBI lineage: Eukaryota > Fungi > Basidiomycota > Agaricomycetes > Agaricales > Lyophyllaceae > Termitomyces > Termitomyces sp. T73sscA. The sequence continues at coordinate 22,281 of JAGGAP010000077.1, read as the reverse complement.
TTTGATGGAATATTATTAGTAGATACTTGTCATGTCTGGAGAGTCTCAAAAAAATAGGTAGTGTTATAATACCATATTCAGATTTTGTGTTTTTCATGATACATTAATGCATGTATTTTTCTTCTAGCATGTTGATAAGCCTCCCACATGTTCCTTGTGCAAAAGAACTGCAGCCTTAAAATAGTTCTCATCTTGGAGAATTGGATAATATTTATGATCCTTCCTTATTGAATTCTGCTAGCTAGCAACATGCTAACTAACAGACCACCAACAAGTCACATGCCCAAGTCACATGCCCCTGCCCTTGCTGCACCTCCCCTGCCTTACTGCTCAATGTCTCAAAGAGTCCACAGACAAAGTCTACTTCTTACATGCCAAAGTCACATAATGCATCATGTGCTGAGTTACAATACTCCTGCATTGTTGCCCACCTCCCTGCCAGATAGCAGGCAGCCTTCCATGCCAACAGCTTCTACCATCTTTGATATGTCAAAGCTAGCATTTGATGGAATGATAGAAGCCTCAATCAATTTGACAGCATGTATTATTTATGCCATACTTGCCAACTGATGGACAGCTTAGAAACATCATTTGTTTCAGCAGTTGCCAGCACTTTGATTAGCCTCCTCTTGGCAACATTTCTTTGATGATATTTCTCTGTAACAGCCAGCTTGGTTGATTAATGGTTGGCAAAGGCTTGCTAACTCTTCCATTCTTGGACTTCTTTCATTTCCATAATTTTAGTATAGGTCATGGTTTTCTACCTACCTTTTTCTCATATATTGTCACTAAGCATTGCCTAGATACTTGGCAACCTTTGACAAGTTCATCATCTTTACTTTGTATAAATACTTTACTTTTGGTTAGACACAGAAAATTGTACACATTTCTGCCCACAACTATCTTCACCAGAGTTCAGATTTCTAAGCAACTTTACTCCTCTAAGTTGTCTTAGCACTTCTCTCTCTCTCTCTTGGTGCTCATTGCTTAGTGCCTCTTCTCTTAGCTCTTGCAGTGCTGTTTGAACACCTTTAGTCTTACATTGCCAATGCCTTGGTGCTTTGCTTACAAACCTTCACACTTAGCACTTAGAGCTAGGATCTAGTGTAGCTAAGCACTTCTTTTCCCCTTGCCACCTTACTTTAGCATTTCTTGCCATCTCCTCTTGGCAACTGATACTTTACAGCTTGTGTATACCCAACAGGCTTTAAATTTAGCAAGTTTCTGGGACCTGTTCAGAACTCTTACAAAACTATTTACCCAAAAGGTTAAGTTGCTACCTACTCAGACAGCACTTGGCTTAATTTTGAGTTCATCAACATACTACAAAGGCCTACACATCATAAGTGTGGCAAATGCTGACTTATACTACCAGTTAATGCATCAAAGTCTAATCTGACATCTACTGAGTTTATGAAAACCTGTTTATCTTGCTTGAAGCAACAGTTGTTGTCTGACAATAAGAGATGGCATGCAAATAAAGAAAATAAGGCATTGGATCAGGATGAGGAGTGCAGAGATCTGCTGTCTGATCTGCCTGTTGTCAATTTGAATGTGTTCTTGCAATCAATTGAAAGTCTTTCCAAGCATGAAACTACAAAGGAGTGCTCAAAGTCTAAGAAACAATGAGCACACAATACAATGGGCTACACAAGGCAAGCATGAGTATGGATCAAGTGTGGATCAAGTGTGGATTGTTGTCAGTTAGGTACTATTGTATGTGGACTTGATTTGTCATGCTAAGTCCAGTGCTGGCAAGCTCTGAAAGTCACATGTTTGCAAAGCAAGTGCTGAGTCAATAGCTTCTACTAGCAAAACATTACACTAAGTCACATACTGATATCTTCTAATTATGGATAATTTCTATATTTCAAATCCATTTTTATCTACTGATATATCTGGACTTGACCAACTATGATAAACAGAAAGTGGGTGCAGCAATTCTGCAGCTGAGTGTTATATGAGGCTAATCTGAGCTAGTTAAAAACATTGGTGCATATAATTTAAATACAACACACCTAACCCTCACAACATAAGTGGCTAATTAGCTGATAAACCCCCTCCACCTTAATAAGGCTAATTAGCCTAATTAGCCTTGAACTTCCTCAAACCTGCAATTGCCAACAATTATAAATAATTACACTTTTTATTTGCCTTCTAAGATAGATAGATACCCTGAGCTATGTATTCTGTCAATAGAGATAGGTGGCAAAGGGGCAATGGTAGTGGCAGGTGCTGGCAATCTTGCCCTAGCACATGGCATGCCTATACTAGTGTCAGTTTCTTTCAATACTTAATTACCTGCTTTATAGATGTCAGCAATGTTGTATGGTTCTTTAGGGTAGTGTGTGGGTTCTATGATTTCTAGTTGCCTAGCAATTTGAAGCCATAGCAACATGGGAATGCCTTGTTGGAAGAGACACTGTTCTTCATTGATATATAGCTTACTATTCTGGAGAAGCTATTTAGCAACCTTGGTAAAATCCCTATTGTAAGTTAAAAAAGATCCCAAGTTATAGATCCCACTGTCAAAAGTGTCTTGAATGAGTTTTTGAAGTTTTCCAAGTGTATAGCAGGTAGACTCTTCAGCACCAGGATACAGTTTAATTACTGCTGCCTTCTAGTCAGTATAAGTAATGCTAGCTGCAGGTGCAGCAGGCTGCTAGCTATTGGTGACAGGAGGCACAAAGGTAAATTCTAGCAGGCCTGTTGAAGTCTCAGCAGTGTTGTATAATATGTAGCAGATAGCATATTCCTTTATTTGAGTGTGATCAGTAATGTTACAGTTGTGAAGGGGGTACTCCAACTCTTTGAAGTATTGAAAAGGTTTTTGGGGTTTAGACTCATCTCATTTGGGGGTGGAGAAGTAGTTATGAGGTGGCTTGCACTGGACTGGTTCCATGGCTGATAGCTTGGCTGCGCTGGCAGTTGGCAAGAGTGTTAAGAGCAGCAAGATAGCAGTGAATGGGCGAGCAGTGGAGATGGTAAGCCTGCAAAAGTAAGTGGAGATGGTAGCATCCAACACTGGACAGCAGCAAGGAGTGATCCAAGTGGATGGTCAAGAGGGAGGTTGTTGATGAATCCAAAATTAAGCTAAGTGCTATCTTGATAGGTGGCAACTTAACCTTTTGAGCAAGTAATTTTGCAAGAGTTCCAGACAGGTCTCAGAAACTTACTATAAAATTTAAAGCCTGTTGGGTATAGACAAGCTATAAATTTTCAGTTGCCAAAAGAGGTCACCAAGAAATGCTAAGGTATGGCAGCAAGGAAAGGGAGGTGCTTAGCTACACAGAGCTATTAAATCCTAGCCATAGGTGCTAGGTGCAAAGGTTTGTAGGCAAGGCACCAAGGCATTGATGACATAAGACTAAAGATGCCCATATAGCATTGCACAAGCTAAGGGAAGAGGCGCTAAGAGACAAGCACCAAGAGAAAGAGAAAAACACTAAGACAACTTAGAGGAGTAAAGTTGCTTAGAGACCTGAATTCTGGTGGAGACAGTTGTGGGCAGAAATGTATACAGTTTCTTCTGTGTTTAATAATAATGAAATAATGACAAAAAGTAGAGTATTTATACAAAATAAAAATGGCAAACTTGTCAAGGTTGCCAAAAGCATAAGTAACAGTCAGAGGTAATATATGAGGAAAAGGTAGGTAGGAAACTATGAATTATACCAAAATTGCAGAAATGAAAGAGTCCCAAAATGGAAGCATCAGCAAGCCTTTGCTAAACATTAATCAATCAAGCTAGCTGTTGTGGAGAAATGTTATCAGAGGTATGTTGCTAAAAGGAGGCTAAGCAAGGTGTTGGCAAACTCTAAAACAATTGATATTTCCAAGCTGTCCATCAGACAGCAAGCATGGCATAAATGATACAGGCTGTCAATCTGATTGAGGCTTCTAGCCTTTCATCAAATGCTAGCTTTGACATATCAAAGCTTGCCATGCTACTCCTGCTTTGCTGCTTATTGTCTCCAATGGCAAGCAGCCTCCCACACTAACAGCTTCCACCAGAGTGGAGGCACATGACTTAGTCACATGACTCATTAGTGGGCTATTAATTAGTGTATTGCTGGCTGGTGGAAGTTGATAAGGAAGGACCCAAAATTATTACCAAGTCCCTAAGATGAGAACTATCCTTAATCTTTGGAAGGCTCATCATCTCTCTCCAACTGAAATTTTGACTATCCCCAGTCAACAAAACACTAAGTATCACATGGCTGTGCTTCCATGGTTTATGCACTAATGTCAGGAGTATAAAGATGTTGGCACACCATTGAAACCTTTGACCTATTCTCCTCCTCTCTTTCAAGCAACTTCTACAACTAACTCCTTTTATACATGTCTTTTCAGAGCCTTTCCACTTTTTCTTCTAGTGTTACCAACACCAGACTGGTTGCCTCCACCTTTGTTGCTAAGGCAAACATGTTTTTAATGTGCATTGAGGGTGTTGGCATGGAGGCAGCAGAAGGGATGGTGATGAGTATGATGTGGTTGTATGAGCAATGGCTAGCAGTCCAAGTAGATGGCATTGCTTGGGATTGTGAGTTGAAGATGCAAAGCAAGGTATGTCAACAATGCTGGCACACCTTGGTTGGTGCCTTTTGATTGCTTTGTAAGTTCTTTTTATCTTTCTTACCCCATTATTAGCTTTTAACTATGTCCTAGGCACTCTCTGCCATCCTCACTTTTAAGAACAAGTTAGCAGACATCTTGTCCAGGGAGCTGCCAATACTAGTGAGCCCAGGTTGCCAACTGTATATTCTTTCTCATATCAATCCTGTAGCTATGATCTGACTTGTTGCCAAGGAGTCAAAAGGAAGTCCTTGTGCCACTTATAAACCAGGATGTAAAGCAGCTGGAGGCAGAACAATTGGCAAGGCTGGCAGAGAAAGAGTGGGTTGATGCTGAAATGGCAGCTAAGGGAGAAGCTGGCAGCAAGAGTTTATGCCATGAAAGAGTTGGTCGAGGAGGTGCTGGCAACAACTGGTGCTCATGCTGAGGAGGAGGTTGGCAACAGGAGAGAGGGGCAAAGGGAGGAAGTCTTGGCACTAACCACTTTCAGGAGGTTGTCTGCCATTGCTGTGAAAGTCTGCACGGCAATAGCAGTACAGACAGATACTCCAGAGAAGCCTATGGCTTTGAAGAAAAAGGTAAGCTGATAATCATCCTCTTGCTGTTGTTGCTAAGAGTCTTAATTAATCTTGCAAAAGCAATGGCCCACATTATGTGGTAAGTTTTCACATCTGTCTGAGATAGTTTTAGCAACTGACCCCTTAGCATATGTGCCAATACAAACAACTTCTTCTGATGCAGATCTGAAGAGCCTCTTAGCAATACGTTGCTAAGAGGTGGTACTGGATACAGAAATAGAGGCAGGGGTGGTAATGACGGAGATGCTGCAGCAAGCAGTCTGTCACCCAGGAGATGCAGCAAGACTTCAAAGATTGGTATGGAGCAGTAAATGGTAATACTATATCTTAGTGACTGTTGGCTAAGTTGCTTTAGTGCAATAAATGCTAGAGAAACAATGACCCAGAGAGGTGCTAGTTTCCTACTAGCATTCCCCCTCTCTCCCTGCTACCAGTGTGGCGCTCTTAAGTGTGCTTGCACTCTTGATAGCACCAAGATCTATGAGCACAGCAACGCTCTCAATCCTGTCATCAAGTGCATATTTGAGCAGGCAATAAGGGTTAGAAGTGTGCAGAAATTTGTAGAAGCACAAAGGGCAGTGGGTTGCAGCAAGCAGGGCTATAAACATTGAAGTGGAGAGTCTTGCCTTGCTGATCTTATAAGGCAATATATTAGCAAGTGTGGGCGGTATGAGTGGCAAGCTCAAGGACAAGGCTAGGGCAGTGCAGCTGTGTGCAAGCAAGAGAGCCATTGTTACTAGCAAACACAAGGCTCCCTCTTTTATCAGTAAAGAAGAAGGAAAGGTGAAGTGGATAAGGATTGCTGCTGAATTGTCAAAGGGAGCAAAGGAGGAGATGAAGGACTTATAGTGGGCACTGGTAGCAAGCAGGATGTTGCTAGTAGTTGACATGCTTGGAGCAGGTCCTAGTTGTCTAAGGTGAGTTTTTGGAGCCATAGTTTAGCGCTAACTGATATTTGATTTCCTAGAAACCCTTTTTTTGGTGCCTTATTGCCAATGCAGGTGGATAAGCTGCAGCAGGAGGACCTAGGCAATATGAATGCAGTGGGAGAGACTGATGAAGAGGAGGATGGCAAGATGGGCTCTAAGTCCTCTTGGCAGTAGGAGTGGCTGCTAGAGTGGGGCAGCAAGGACTCTGCTGCGCTTGAGCTGTCACTAGGTGTGAACTGAGAGAATTTAATACCTCAGCAGTGCATAGTTGCTAGAATGAGTCCTCTGCTTAGTTGAGAAACTAGCTTTTAGACTTAATGTTTTAGTTTAATCTCCAGTGGACTGCACCACCTACACAGTGCTGACATGCTCTAGCTGGAGGAAGAATTGCCACACCTGTGGTGCTCTTCTACCCTGTTGCCAACTTGGAGTGTCTGTAAACACCAGGCAGTGCTGGAGTTGTTCAGCAGGGAGAGAGAGGCAGTGAAAGCAGAGCTGGCAGCAGTGCAGCACTGTGCCAATATTTTAAAGTGGATAGTGACCATGCTGAGGGACTACTTGGAGGATATTGCTGATGCTCTGGAGTAGCAGAAGAAGAACAACATTGAGGAGGATGACCTCCTTCCTCTTTGCAACCTCAGCTTGCTGCCCAACAGCCCCTAAGCAACCCTGAACAATATCTTGAACTTTTGTTGGTCACACACATTTTGGACTGATGTACATAAAATGTAATCTGCAACTTGGTAACAAATTGAACTTTTTCATACATCTGTGTGGAGTTATGGAAAACAGCAAGGAGTAGTAAGAAAGTATCTATAAAGTATAGTGAGATGCAAGGTTGTAAGTAAGAGTAATGGAGAAGACTTAGCTAATAAAGGGCTTCAACAAAATTTGAAGTAAAGAGAAATGCTCAATAAGTCATCATAGCAAAAAACCCTTGGCAAAGGAAAGGCTTGTGCAAAGCAGCAAGTGCTAGTAGACACTGCTGCTGTGGCTAGATATAGTTGGTGTGGCAAGAAAAGTAGTATTTGTAATGTATAAGAATAATAATTAGTAAGAAAGTAAAATAGCCAAAATATAAAGAAATTCTTAGTACATGCATGAATTAATCATCCTCTCCTTCAAGCAGTAAGTCATCATTGTCAAGGTGGTCTGTTTCTTCCAGTTCACAAAGCTTGGCAGTGTTGATATCAAGAACATTTATTAGCAAGAGAATATGTTCCCATGCTAGGTAAGGGAGTAGGCAGAAGGTGGCAACAGGTTTGTGTAAAACTGATCCATCTGGTTTACAAAGAACATAAGCACCTCCATGGTTTCTGAAAATAACTATCAAAGGCCCAAGGTAATGAGGGCACATCTTCTTGTTATGTGTGGTTTCAATCTTTGAATTTCTCATTAGTATCAGGAAACCTTGGCAGAAGTTGTAGTTGCAAATGGTGGTGCTGTGGTCAGTTTCAAACCTTAGCGCTGTTTGGCACCTAGCAGCAAAGACAGTTTTATGTAGGCATGCCAGATTGTCTTAGCAACATTGCAAGTCTATAGCATGCTGAGCAATAAGGTCAGTAGTTGACAGTATGCTGTTTGGGGCTGGCTGGAGGTATATTGCCTCAACAATGTCAGCAGAGAGAAGTGAGTGAGTACCAGTTGCTGCATAGTATGGAAAACATTTCATGCACTTACAGATTGTAATTTGTTCTAGCCTCACTCTATCATGACTTGTTGCCATTGACCACTTTGAAAAATGCTTGCTGCATGTCAAAGTGAAGCCCAAGAGTAAGGTGAGGCCCCCTTCTCTCAGCAAAAAAGAGGCAAGGAGAAGCAGATGAGGATTGCCATGCAGTTGCCAGTAGCAGTTGAGGAGGAGATAGGAGATTTGGAGAGGGCACTGGCAGCAAGCAGAGTGTCACCAGCAGTGGACACATCTGGGGTGAGTTCCAGTCACCTGAGGTCCATATTCTTGTTGTCTTTATTTAGTGCTAATCAAAACTTGCTTTGGTAGGAGCCCTTTCCCTAGTGCTTCCTTGCTAATGTAGGTAGACAAAATAGAGCAGGCAACAAGAATGTAGTGGAGGAGACCAAGGAAAGGGAGAATGGTGACACAGGCTTCAAGTCTCCTCAGCAGTGGGAGTGGCTGCTGAAGTGGGGCAGCAAGGACCCTGCTGCGCTTGAGCTGTCACCTGGTGTGAACTGGGAGGACTTAATGCCTCAACAATGCATAATTGCTAAGGTGAGTTTTCCATTTGGTTGGGAAACTGGCTTTTCACTTAATGTTTCAGTTTGACTCCCAGTGGATGGCACTACCAGTGCCAACATGCTCTAATTGGGGTAAGGGCTGCTACACTCTGTAGTGCCCCTCTACCCTGCAGCCAACCTGAAGTGCCTGCAGACACATGCCTAGGAGATGCTGGAGTTGTTCAGCAAGGAGAGGGAGGTGGTGATGGCAGAGTTGGTGGCAGTGCAGCATTATGCCAATGTTTTGAAGTGGACAGTGACCATGCTGAGAGACTACTTGGAGGATATTACCAATGCTCTGGAGTGGCAGGGGGAGAACAATATTGAGGAGGACAATCTTCTTCCTCTTTATGACCCCAGCTTGCTGCCAGATAGCCTCTAGGCACACTTGAACAATTTTTGAATCATTTTGTTAGTCATGGACATTTGAAATCACATGTAGATATAATGTAAATCATAGCTTTTGTAACAAAATGAACTTTCTTCTGTATGTCTGGTTGGAGCTGTGATAAGAAAGAGGCAAAAATGATATAAGGAGATTGTCTATAAGGTATAGTAAGAAGCACAACAATAAGTGATGTGTATGAAGAAGACTTAGCCAAGCAATGGTCAAAATTTGATGTAAAGGAAAACAAACGCTCAGTAAATCATCATAGCAAAAAGCCCTTAGCAAAGGAAAGGCTTGCACAAGGCAGCTAGTATCAGTAGACACTGCTGCTGCAGCTATATAATAAGGATGCAGCAAGAGAAGTAGTATTTGTAAGTGGCAATATTGGAGTAAAATAGTTAATAAATTCTTAGCATAGGTGTGCATTAATTGTCCTCTTCTTTGAATAGCAAGTAATTGTCATCAAGGAGGTCTGTTTCCTCCAGCTCACAAAGTTTGGTGGTGTTAATATCAAGGACATCTAGCAGCAATGGAATATGTTCCTATGCTTGGTAAGGGAGTAGGCAGAAGGCAGCAACAGGTTTGTGAAAAACTGATCCATCTAGTTCACAAAGGATGTAAGCACCTCTACAGTTTCTGGAAATAACTATCAAAAGTCTAAGGTAATAAGAGTGCATCTTCTTGTTATGTGTAGTTTCAATCTTAGAATTTCTCATCAGTAGAATTTCTTATTAGTACCAGGAACCCTCAGCAGAAGTTGTAGTCACAGATGGTAGCACTGTGGTCAGTTTTAAACCTTAGTGCTGCTTGGCACCTGGCGGCAAAGATGGCTTCATGGAGGCTTGCCAGGTCTTTTTGGCAACATTGTAAGTCTATAGCGTGCCAGGCAATAAGGTCAGTAGTTGATAGTATGCTGTTTGGGGCTGGCTAGAGGTATGTTGCTTTGATGATGTTAGCTGGGAGAAGTGGATGAGTGCCAGTTGCCATGTAATATAGTGAACACCCTATGTGCTGACAAATTGTAACTTGTTTTGACCAAAATACTGAGTAGATCACCTCACTCTATTGTGATTCATCACTATTGACCGCTTTGAAGAGTGCTTGCTGCACATCAAAGTGTGGTCTTTCAACCAAGCCATTAGTGCATTTGTTACTCAGAGATGCAAATGTGGTGGAGGTTGTATTTCTTGGCAAGGTAGATAAGAGCTTTTATAATGGGGGCACCATTGTCAGTGACTATTTATCTTAGTGTACCCCAATAGAAGATAACATCTTCATATAACCATCTAGCACCAGTGTTTTGTCTCTGTAACATTCTAAACTCTGGCCAACAAAGGTCCATGGAAGGTACTCTTGATGTATATCAGTTCAAAGTAGAACATGAAGATGGTGACTACCCATCTATTCATGCTAGCAGATGGCTGTATGTCAGGATCTTGCAGCATACCTTTAATGTATCTTGCATCCACTTCAATGATGAGGTTTCACACACCAATTAGATACATTCTTAGCACTTAGAAAGCCCTAAAGATCCCATAGAGTTCAAGCTTGGGTTGGCTATAGTGCACTTTCCTGTTGTTAAGAGTAATAGAGCCAAAGCAATTATAACATTAGCAATGGTTGTTAGTAAGGAATTGATACAAAAAGTAACTAACAGCAGGGTATGAAGTGTCTACTGCCAAAATGACTGAGTCTGGTGATAGGTAGTCAATTAATACAAGGGGCTTAGCATCTTTGAGTGCCTTGGCCAAGTCTTATTAAGCAGCAAGCTGGTCTGGGCCAAATTCAAATGAGGTGTTGGCGCAGGTAAGTTAATTGAGGTGATGGGCATGATAGGCAAAGTTTTTTTACAAATATATGGAGTATGCCAACAGTACCCAAAAAGGTGCATATCTCAGAGAGGTCATGGCAAGGTTCCCAGCGCTCCAAAAGAACTAAGCAACTTTTGTCAGAAATGCAACCTTCTAGTGTGCATACATGGCCAAGAATTTTAAAACAGGGAGCACATAGCACAAGTTTATGACCAAACAAGGTGCTGCTGCAGTACTTCATGTGTATGGAGAACTTGGTTGAGGATATAAAAGAAGTTCCAGAGTGCCAAGCAGATATTGGAGTTATTGAAATGCTTGGTAGATACACCATCAATGAGTTACCAATCCTTGAGGCCTTTGGCACCTACATTGTCAATGAAGCTGAAAACATATCGGGAGATTTCTGGCTGAAGAATGAAGGTGATTTCATTGTGGAATATAGATAGGTACAGAGTTGGTCCATCTCATTGGCAGGGTAACTAGGTGCAAGGCACAAAAGAGAGTCTGAAATGTAGTCAGGTCATGCAAGGCAGAGTCAATAAGATGTTCATTGTAGCCAATGTAAAGGTCCAGTGTGACACCACAAATCCTGCCAGCAAAGGATTTGATAATGTAATCAAGGAAGGGCGGCATGCCAGAGTGATGAAAAGTGACTCTATTTCATAGTTCCAGACTATGAACAATACAAAGATTACCATTTTTCTTAAGAATGCAAAGCCACCTAGAGCAGTAGGCACTGTTTGAGGATTTGTAGATGCCAGCCTCAATTTTGGTGCATATGATTTTACAGACCTCATCTTGCAGGCCTGGTGGTATAGACTTATTGTGCTCAGTTTATGGCACAATGAGGGATAGTTGGAATTACTACTGGTAGGAAGAAATTTGTGCAGAGGCTGCCATGCTCAGAGTCTTTCCAAGCAAAGGCTTGATTGTGCTTGCTCATCAAGTCACTAAGAACATTGAATTTGTTGGTAGTAAGAAATCTTGTATTGTAGTCAACAAGGAACTGTTGGCAATGCTCTGCAGTGAAGTGTCCAGTTGGCAAAAAAGCAGGTGAGTGTTGGGGTTGAGTGTGGGTAGAAGTTTTTAAATATGCTGCTGGCGACTGGCTTAGTCTTCAATGTGACTGGCTTGTACTTCTTTTTGACCTGTACTCCTTTTCTTTTAGAGTGGTTAGCACTAACATAAGTAGAAATCCTGCTAGAATTATTTGTAGGAGTAAGGGGGAGTTGTGAGTCCAAGAGTAGCAGGAGAATTAGTATTAGCAAGAGTGGCAAGGTATGTATTAGCAGAGACATAAGGAGCAAAGGCGTCAGATGTAGTAAGGTATAAGTAGGCAAGAGATGAGTCAGCAATAGTCTGTATATGTTTGGGATCTTTTCCAGAAGCAGGTGCATCAATGGCCTTCCAAGTTTTTACATTGAGACTTAGTAATATTTTTTTTTTTTTAGGTCCTTCTTTATCAGCCAGCAATATGCTAATTAACAGCCCACCAATAAGTCACATGACCAGGTCACATGCCTCTGCTCTTGCCGCACCATTCCTGCTTTGCTGCTCATTGTTCCCAACAATCCATGGACAATGTCTATCTCTCATGCACCAAGATCACATAATGTATTATATGCTGAGTCACAATACTCTCAACCTTGTTGCCTGCCCCCTCCGCCAAATGGCAGGCAGCCTCCCATGCTAGCAGCTTCTACTATCTTTAATACATCAAAGCTAGCATTTGATAAAAGGCTAGAAGCCTCAATTGGATTGACAGCCTGTATTATTTATGCCATGCTAACCACCTGATGGATGGCTTGGAAACATCAATTGTTTCAGAGTTTGCCAACACCTCACTTAGCCTCCTTTCAGCAACATACCTCTGATAACATTTCTTTGCAACAGCTAGCTTGATGAATTAATAGTTGGCAAAAGCCTGCTGATGCTTCCTTTTTTGAACTTCTTTCATTTCTGCAATATTGATATAATTCATAGTTTCCTACTTACCTTTTCCTTATATATTACTTCTAACTGTTGCCTATGCCCTTGACAACTTGACAAGTTTGCCATCCTTATTTTGTATAAATACTTTACTTTTTGTCAGAATTAGACATGGAAGAAATTGTACCCATTTCTGCCCACTATCTTCACCAGAGTTCAGATCTCTAAGCAACTTTATCCCTCCAAGTCCTTGCACAGTGCTATATGGGCACTTCTAGCCTTACATCACTAATGCCTTGGCACCTTGTTTACAAACTTTTGCACCTAGCACCTACAGCTAGAATTTAGTAGCTCTGTGTAGCTAAGTGCATCTATCAGGGGATGTTCCTTTTCACTTATATTCCTTGCCTCAGTTACTCTTCTCTAAATTACTCAGTCTGATGCCAGACTCCCTCAAATGTCAAGTTGGGCTGGGTTTCAAAAGAAGGAAAATTCCTACCATCTAGCCATTATTTTCCCCTCTTTTCAGACTCAGCTGCACATATGATCTAGGCATGTAATCTCAGCATGTGATCTAGACATGTAATCCAGACATGTGGCCTGGACATGTGCCACAGACATGTGACCCCAACATGTGACTTAGGTATCATGTAACTTACCTTTATTCTCTTCAATGCCTGGCAGGGTGAATCTTTAGACTTGTTCTCTTTGGATTCCCCTCTGCTAGGTGCATAACTATTAATACTTATTCATCTATACATATATTAATATACTTTGGATTCCCCTCTGCCAGTTGTGTGATTAGCCACAACTTTGGAGGTCACTCTTACAGCAGAACAAGTCTCCTATCTCTGGTCTGGAGGCCCCATATAGCTCGCTAAATATCTAGGCTCCTATTTGTTGCCTCTCCACCAGATTTAAACCTTGCATTTTATGCCTCAGCTTGCTCCTCCAGATCTATCTTCAGAGGCTCTGGCTCCATATAATAATGCCTAGACTTGCCTGCTCTAATTAGAAGCCCAGATGCACCTCAGTCAAACCTTCCTATTCTTACACACCTCTGAACTCTCCTCCCTCTACCAAACCACCAAAACTATCTCTGACTCCCTCTGATGCTTCTTGAGCACCTCCTTGCAGCCCAGGCTGCACCTCCTGCTTCTCCACCGCTAGTCCCTTGCCTTTCTGCTCTGGGGCCAGCACCTTTAATGCAGGGACATGCCAATATTCTCCGCCCAGCACTCCCCAATGCATATGATAGTGACCATGCATCTGGAGAGTGTTTTCTCCAATCATGCATCACTTATATCCAGCTCTGTGGAGATGACTTTCTTTCCGATGAGCTGAAAATTGTATGTGTCCTGTTCTATATGAAGTATGGATGGGCAGCCATCTATGCAATAAGAGTGTTCCAATGCCTAGGCAGCGTTGCAGAGTTTGTGGGCTGGGCTGAGTTTGAATAGGAGTTCCAGGATGAGTTCTTTTCCTGGAACCCAGCCAAGGCCACAGCGCTGATTTTTCATGACAAAGATCAGTATAGACAGGATGAGCAATCCCGAACAAGTATATTGACTCAGGGCCCTAGTTGAGCAAGCCAAGTACCCTGATAGCCTTCAACTTTGCCTCATGTTTCAAAAAGGCCTACACCTGCCCTTATGGAGCGCATGGACAACCTTGCAAAAGGATGCCCCTCAGATAGCTAGGTAGCATCATTGTACCAGGTGGCATGAGACCAGTGGTAGCTCATAGAACTCAAGCGTGATCTTTGTCAAGCAGCGGCTCCTACTCCTCATGTGCAACCCTTGGCCCCTATCCCGTATCTGAACATTTCCAGTCTTGGCTTTGCCTCTTTCAACACCTCTCATGCACCTGGTCCTACCCCCAGGAGCTTCAATGGATGTGGATGCATCCCAGCAGCGTTCTGGCCTCCCACTTCTATGCCGACATTGCAGTGCACCTGGAAACTTTGCTTGAAGGTGCTCCTTAAAACTTGAGGTGCGTTACCTGGCCCCCAAAGAATAGAAGGAGCTACTCCTGCAGCTTCTGGCTGCCCGTGACATAGCTGGGGTCCCCTCTCCTGACATGGCCCCCACAGAGGAGTCCTCCAAGAAGGCATCAGACAACAGAGTTCCCATGGAGGTACCAGAGGAGGATTTTCAAGGAAGCAATGGGTGAATAGTATGCCTCCATTGCCTAGTGCTAATTGGTTTGCCTGTTTGTTAGTAGATGCAATGAATACAGTCTCTGCTGACACCTCTGCATCTGCAATTATAAGCACTCTTTCTGATGTACCTCCTTAAAATGAAACTGAACTTCTGACACCTTCTCCATTCCCTTCATCACCTCTATCGCTGTGCCCTTGTGTCCCTGCCTAAAAGCACTGCCTTCCCTGATGCTACATAGTAGCCTCAACTCCCTTCTCTAACTTGCTCCGACTCAACATAGAGGTAGAGACTACCAACACCCAACAGGTCTATAGCATTGTGGCCCTCCTTGATTCTGGAGCAATGGAGCTCTTCATAGATGCTAACTATGTGGAGCATCACAGGCTCACCACTCAACCTCTCCTCTCCCCAATCCCTGTATACAATATTGATGGGACCCCAAATGAAGCTGAATCCATTTGCATAGTAGTGGACCTAGTCCTCTGCTACAACTCCCATGCTGAGCAGGCCACCTTTGTGGTCACCAGCCTGAGGAAGCAGGACATGATTCTTGGCTACACTTGGCTCTAGGAGCACAATCCAGAAATTGACTAGGTCAAGGGAAAGGTGAGTATGAGCTGTTGCTCCAGGTGCTGCACCACCTATGCAGAAGTGGTTAGAAATGAACAGCGCACCGCTATGCAGGAGGACGTCTTCTCTAAGACTTTGTTTGACTCGCTCCTGGAGCACAAGCAGTAGGACCATGCTATTAAGCTGATGCCTGATGCTACTTCCTCTAGCTGCAAAGTCTACCTGCTTGCTCCCAAAGAGCAGAATGAGCTCGATGCATTCCTCCAGGAGAAACTTGAGTCTGGATGCATTTGTCCCTCAAAATCCCCAATGGCCTCACCTGTGTTCTTCATCAAAAAGAAGGATGGTTCCCTTTGGTTAGTCAAAGACTACTGCATGCTCAACGCAATGACCGTCATGAACTGCTACCCCCTTCCCCTCATTTTCAAGCTCATTAACAACCTCCAGGGTTCACAATACTTCACTAAGTTGGATGTCCAATGAGGCTACAACAATGTGCACATCCAGAAGGGAGACGAGTGGAAGGCAGCATTCTGGATCAATCATGGGCTGTTTGAGCCCCTTGTCATGTTTTTTGGGCTTACAAACAGTCTGGCCACCTTTCAGACAATTATGAGCAATATCTTCTGGGACCTGATTGCAGACAGAGTGGTGTGCATATATCTTGATGACATCCTCATTTACACTAAAGCCCTAGAGGAACATTGTTGTATTATGCAGATTGTGCTGAACTATCTCCACCAACACCAGCTTTACCTCAAATCAGAGAAGTGCAAGTTTGAGCAGACCTGCATTGAGTACCTGTGGCTAATCATCTCACATAGAATAGCGGAGATGGACCCAATAAAAGTGGCTAGCATTACGCAGTGGCCAGTACCCTACAACAAGAAGGAAGTACAAGCCTTTTTGGGGTTCACTAATTTCTACCAGCGTTTCATTCAGAATTTCTTCCATCACACATGCCCACTGTTTGACCTCACTGAGAAGAACATGGCCTGAAAGTGGAGGGATGTGGAGCAGGAGGCTTTTGGAGCCCTCAAGGCTGCTGTCACCTCCAAGCCAGTCATCATCTTCACTAACAACAACCATTCTTTTTGTGTTGAGGCTGATAGCTCTGATTTTGCAACAGATGCGGTCTTGTTTTAAGAGTCCTCAGAGAATGGCAAGTGGCACCTAGTTGCCTTCTACTCCAAGAGCCTCAATGCTGTAGAACACAACTACAAGATCCACAACAAGGAGATGCTAGCAATCATCTGCTCCCTGGAGGAGTAGCACCACTTCCTGGAGGGAGCCCGACACAAGTTTGAAGTTTGAACAGATCACAAGAACTTGGAGTACTTTTGGACAGCCAAGAAACTTAATCATTGTCAAGCCCGGTGGTCCTTGTATCTTGCCAACTTTGACTTCTCCCTTCACCACAAGCCTGGACAAACTATGGGGAAGCCAGATGTGCTGTCACAATGTGCAGACCACAAGCCAAAGACAACACCAACATTGTGCTCCTCTGCTCTGAGCTGTTTGCCATTCAAGCCTTGGAGGGCATGTCTGTCCAGGAGGAAGAAGTCAGGATACTCCAGGACATCTATTGAGGCAACCAGGAGGGACTTCAGAAGGACTTGGTTGCAAAGGCCGCCCTGGCCCTGCAATCCAAAAAGGCTACTGGAGTCAGATCCATACACACAAAGGAGTGAGGCCTGCAGGACAGTCTTCTTGCCTTCCAGGGTTGCATATACATCTCTAATAACCTGGAGCTACATAGGCACATTGTGGAGCAACACCACGACTCTCAAATTGCCAGACACTCAGGGTGTTGGAAGATGTTGGAGCTGGTATCTCAAAACTACTGATAGCTCCAGATGTTGCAGTACATTGGCTCCTACACCAGTACTTGTGACCTCTGCCTTTGGACTAAGCCTCAACATCACCTCCTGGTTGGATAGCTACACCTTCTTCCAGTACTGGCAGCACGCTGGAGCATGGCCTCTGTAAACTTCATTGTGGAACTTTCAGACTCTCATGATTATGAAGCAGTCATTCTTGTTGTAGACCTGTGTAGTAAGCAGGCTCACTTCATTCCTACTCATACCACTTGTTCTGCCCTGGGCGCTGCTAACCTCTACCAGAAAAATGTCTGGAAGCTCCATGGCCTCTCTGATGCCTATATCTCTGACCAGGGTTCATAATTTGTAGCAGAGTTCACTTGGGAGCTGTACCATCCACTCCATGTCAAGCTCCACACCTCTACCGCCTACTACTCGCAGTTCAACAGCCAGACTGACATGTCAATCAGGAGCTCAAACAGTACCTCCACTTATTCTGCAATGAACAGCAGGATGACTGAGATGAGCTTCTACTCAAAGCAGAGTTCTAGTACAACAACTATGTCTACTCTGCCACCAAGGTCTCCCCATTCCTTCTGGACACAGATTGTCACCCCCGCATGGGCTTTGAGCCTCCTAGACATCAATCAGAGAACGAGTCCATCAATGACTTTGTAGACCAGATACACAAAGCCCAGAAGGAGGCTAAATCATTTTTTCCCTCTTTTCAGACTCAGCTGCACATGTAATCTAGGCATGTGATCTCAGCATGTGATCCAGACATGTGACTCGGACATGTGACCCCAACATGTGACTTAGGTATCACTTCCAGCCTCCCTTTTTTTTGCTACTAAACTATGGTGTTTCTTGCTGACATCTCTTGGCAGCTAACAATTCATAGCTTGTTTACACTCAACAAACTTCATAGCAAGTTTCTGAGACCTGTCCAGGACTCTTGCAAAACTACTCACCCAAAAGGTTAAGTTGCAGCTCTACTCAGACAGCATTTGGCTAAATTTTGAGTTCATCAGTAGCCAAGTAATAAGTCATAGGTGGGTGATTGTAGTATGTGGATTTGCAGATAGAAGATTAGATTGCCAATGGTGCATGGCACATTCTTGGCCAAGCCAGGCAACCTGTCAATAGTGCTATTAGCAGATTGCATATTTAAAATGATGGAGGAGTCATATATGAGTCCTAGCTCATTGGCAACTTCTACTACTATAGATATAATTTGGCTGCTGCTGTCCACAATAGCTTCCACTTCACTCTTGTTGTTAATAGTCATTATAATAGACCTTATAGCTTGAGAACCATGTGCACAAGTCAGTATCGCAAGGTCTTGTCCTGAGCCAACGGACTTGATGTAAGTTTTAATAGAGTCAATAGAGGTGGCATTTAGAAGCTGTTTAGTGGAAAGAGAGACATGGTTGGCAGCAAGGGCTGCTGGCAGGTTGTCAGCACTGAAACCTGGCAAGGTGTCATCAATTTCATCTACTTTAGCAAGGGCCGTTGCCAACAATCTCCTAGGTGTGACAGCTGTCTTTATCTGATTTTTTACATCTGGTGCTATATAGCATAGCTCTGCTACTGACAGGGTGACTGGAATCAACGTTATGTGGCTGAATACGTGATTAGATTTTTCAATGTCAAATATGGAGGCAGTGGGACAATAGGTACGGTACTATCAGCCCTTTTGTTGAGTGTAGCAAAATTTTGCCAAGTGGAAGCAGCATAGCAGTTGAGTAGTCCAGTGTATGGATGAAGGGGTGGCTGAGCAACAGGAGGATCCAGAGTGCTTAGCATGGGTTTGGCAACTAGTGCAGCAGGAGTTGGTGGTGGGGCAGCAGCAGCTGGCCCAGACATAGGCTTGTAGTTCTTTAAAGGCTGCTTGGGCTGTTTAATTTCTATACCATCAAAGACCTGATTTTTTAGTGCATCAATTTCTTGTTGTAACAAGGCAATACACTCTTCATAGGAAAAAGCAGGATAATTGGTAGCAGTATCAGACAGCAAGACCTCATGAATGAGTTGTTGCTGGAGAGCTTGGTCAGTAATAGTGCTGGCAGCTGTAGTTGTTAAGGAATTGGGGTTATGCTTGTGCCATTCATCTATATGCTCTTGATAGGACTCCAGTTCAGAGCAGTTGGGAATGCTGGTGCCCATTGGCAGGACAACCTTGCCATCAGCAGCACAGTGCATGCATTTTTAGTGGATGTACTGCTCTAAAGTGGTACAGCAGCCTCACATCATAGTGTGACCTAGTTCACTGCAGAAGTGGCAAAGATTGCCAATGCTGGAGTTATTGTTTTTGCAAGAGGCAGTAAGGCTGGTGGATATCATAGTTTCAATATGCAACATGGCATTGGCAACAGCGGTATTGATTGCTGTGCTGATAGTGGTGTCAATGTCTTCTCTCTTGACAGGGGCCTTGGCAGGGACAAGCAGCAGAGAGGCAATAAAAGCAGCTGGTGCTGGCAATATTGCCCTAGTGTGCAGCATACCTATAGTAGTGTCAGTGCCTTTTAATACCCAATTACCTGCTTCATAGATGTCAGCAATGTTGTATGATTCTTTAGAGTGATGCATGGGTTCTATAATCTCCAGTTGCCTATCAATTCAAGCCTATAGCGACATGGAGATTCCTTGTTGGAAGAGACATCATTCTTTGTTGATATATAGCTTACCATTCTAGAGCAGCCATCTAGCAACCTTGGTGAACTCCTTATAGTAAGTAGAAAATGACCCCAGGTTATAAATCCCACTGTCAAAAGTGTCTTGGACTTGTTTTTGAAGTTTGTCAAGCATATAGCAGGTAGATTCTCCAGCACCAGAGTAGGTGCAAAGGTAAATTCTGGCAGACCTGTTTAGGTCTCAGCAGTGTTGTACAATACATATCAGGTGGCATACTCTTTTATTTGGGTGTGGTTGGTAATGTTACAGTCATGAAGGAGGTATTCCAACTCTTGAAAGTACTGAGAGAGTTCTTGGGGCTTAGATCTATCCCATTTGGAGGTGGAGAAGTGGTTGCAAAGTGGCATATGTTGGACAGGTTCTATAGTGGGTAGCTTAGCAATGCTGATGGTGGGTGAAGGTGTTAAGAGCAGCAAGGGTGTTGAAACAACAGAGGATGGCAACAAGTAGATAAGCAGTGGCAATGGTGAGCCCTCAAAAAGGTTTTCAAGTAGTGTCAAAGGAGATGGTGGCATCCAACATGGAATGGTGACAAGGAGCAATCTAAGCAGGTGGTTGGGAGGGAGGTTGTATTTTAGTAAACATGGAAAAAGGTCTGGAATATCATCAACAGTAAGGTTGGCAACTGCTTTTTTAAGTTTGTTGGCAAGACTATGCAGCAAAGCTCCTGGAAGCTGGGGCAAGCTTGACTAAGGGATGAAAAGTGAATGGAAAGGGCCAGGCAGTTGCATAGGCAAGTGATGCTTGGAAGCTGAGCAAGTAACTGGTGGAATTCTGTCCTATGAAATGCCTATAGTAGTCATCAATTTGATGAACCCAAAATTAAGCTAAGTGATGTCTGAATCGGTGGCAACTTAATCTTTTGAGCAAGTAATTTTGCAAGAGTTCCAGCTAGGTCCCAAAAACTTGCTACAAAATTTGAAGCCTGTTGGATATAAACAAGCTGTGAATTGTCAGTTGCTAAAAGATGTCAGCAAGAAATGCCAAAGTCTGATAGCAAGAAAAGGGAGGTGCTTAGCTACACAGAGCTACTAAATCCTAGCCATAGGTGCTAGGCACAAAGGTTTATAAGCAAGGCACCAAGGTATTGGCGACATAAGGCTAGAGGTGCTCACATGGCACTGTGCAAGCTAAGGAAAAAGGCACTAAGGAACAAATGCCAAGAGGTAGGGAGAAATGCTAGACAACTTGGAGGAGTAAAGTCGCTTAAAGATCTGAACTTTGGTAAAGATAGTAGGCAGAAATGGGTACAATTTCTTCCATGTCTAATTCTGACAGAAAGTAAAGTATTTATTTACAAAATAAGAATGGCAAACTTGTCAAAGTTGCCAAGGGCATAGGCAACAGTTAGAGGTAATATATGAGAAAAAGGTAAGTAGGAAACCATGAATTATACCAAAATTGCAGAAATGAAAGAAGTCTAAAAATGGAAGCATCATCAGGCTTTTGCCAACTATTAATTCATCAAGCTAGCTGTTGCAAAGAAATGTTATCAGAGGTATGTTGCTAAGAGGAGGCTAAGTGAGGTGTTGGCAAACTCTGAAACAATTGATGTTTCCAAGCCATCCATCAGGTGGTTAGCATGGCATAAATAATACAGGCTGTCAATCCAATTGAGGCTTCTAGCCTTTTATCAAATGCTAGCTTTGATGTATTAAAGATAGTAGAAGCTGTTAGCATGTATGGGAGCCTGTGGAAAACAAGCACCTTAACTCTTCGGAAGAAGAGACTCGCCTCCTCATCCACCTCTTGGGTGCATACCATATGGAGATGGCCCTGCCATTTGACCAGCCCACTCTCCAGACTGTCAGCGACCGCTGGACGTGCCCAGACAATGTCTGGCGCTGCAGCTCTGCATCTGACCCCATCATTTCTTGCTCTGTTGTCCCCTCACTGCGTCTCCCACTAGCTGACCATCTCCCCATAGTCACCGTCCTGGAACTCCCGGTCCCCCGCACAAAGCCCAAGGCCTCGAAGGACTTCAGAACGGTCGACTGGAAGGCTTTCAACGATGCTCTCAAGGAGAAGTTGTCTGACTTCTCCCCAGCATGTCCAATACACACAGAAGGAGCATTCCACTCCAAGGTCACAAAACTGACACAGCTAATACAGGAAGTGATTGCGGACAAGAGCATTACCCCCACGCGCCGTCCTTGCCCCTTCACCAAACACTGGTGGAACGCAGAGCTGATGGCTCTCAAGCGTGCCCGCAACAGAGCAAACAATGTAGCGTACAAATACAGGGACATTGCGGGTCACTCCATGAAGGCGGAGGCCCTGAGACTGTCAAAACTGATGGCTGCAAGCATCCGTGAGGCTAAGGCTCAGCACTGGACTGAGTGGCTCGAGGACATAAGCGCTCGTCAGATATACGTCACTAACAATTATATTGTACAGGAACCCACAGACTTTTCAAGCTCCCGCGTGCCGGAGCTGGAGACTACAGATGGGGGAGACACTATCTGGGCCTTGACAAACAAGACCAAGGCCATAGCCTTAGCTAAGTCATTTTTCCTGCCCCCCCCTCCCTCAGTGGAAATACCAGCCACAGCCTACCCACAACCCCTCCCTGGCATCCGGTTTTTCACGCACA
>JAGGAP010000076.1:0-96961 GCA_017657235.1 Termitomyces sp. T73sscA | reverse complement strand
CAAAATTCAGAGTTGATCAAAAAAATCAATCAGTGGGAGTACTTGCTTTGTAGTGTGGCAACAACTTGGGTTGTTGGATGGGTGGGAAGAACCATGGGCATGAAAACATCACTCAGTTTTAAATTTGAAAGTCAGCTAGTCCCTAGAATGCAACGACTTTTTTTGAACCCAGCTTGTTAGGTAATAATTTTACCTAAGCATGACCAATCAGCCATCAATTCCCAGGCGTTGTCGCATTCTATATAGATGTTATTTTGTCATACCTTCCATTTACATCTAGATTACTAATACTTACAATTTTGGCTACTCACATCGTCAACACACCTCAGTTGTTTACCACTACATGGTTACTCTGAGGTGTGTCTATTTCTATGCTATTAATCCCCACTCTAACTCTACTAGTATTATTCTGATTATTGTTTATTTACAAAAAGGTAGAGTTTAATATTAGTTGTTTACCACTATGTGGTTACTCTGAGTATTATTCTGACTATTGTCTATTTACAACAATTTCTAACAAGCTTTTCTCCAGAAAATCACAAAAAAATTTGCCAATTAGGAAATATTCACAAGACTTTCTATAGAAACATCTGTTAGAAGTCATATTACCTGTTTTTGACAGGTGTTTTGATAGAAATCTCTGCAATCTCCTGAAGTGTAGGTATGTCAGCAACATCAGTATGTAAGTAAATTGGACAATAAGACTCAGTTTGTAGCCAGAATGTAATGGTTGCATTATGTTGGTTGAGCTCAAGTGTCACACTTCACTGACTGAATCAGACCAGTGTGGATCTATTTACAATGTAGTTACAACACAAAATCAAGCTGCTTATGTCAGCAGCATGTAACTACATAAATACTAATAAAATATCTTGAAGTACTGGAGCATCCTATAGACCATCCTAGATTTCAAATCCAGGATAAAAAAATCTTCACCACAAACTTGCATGGTGACATAGTATTACAGTTAGATAGGAGATTGATCACTCAAGTGATCAGTCAAGCACATGTTATTGTTGGTCACTTTGGAATTTAGAAGACCTTGAGTTATATTTGTAGATGGTATTGGTGGCCCCAGATGCATACTGATGCTAAGTTCTGTGTGACATGTGAATCATGTCAAAAATCAAAATCATCTAACCAAAGACCAGCTGGAAAGTTACATCCACTACTGATTCCTTTGGAACTATAAGAGTCTATTGGAATGGACTTCATTAGATGTTTCCAGAATTCCAGGGCTATAACTACCTTTGAGTAGTCACATGTCAAATGATGAGTATAGTTCACCTAATACTGATGATAACCACAACAAAGGCATCTGAGCTTTCATGGACTACAAGAGATAGTGTGACTTTATAGACTACTGAAGTCAATTGTGAGTGACAGAAATTCAAAGTTTACCTTGACCTGGTGGCATGAACTCCACAAGATGATGGGAGCTCAATTACCCATGTCTACATCCTTCTATTCCAAGACAGATGGACAGATGGAGCAGGCAAATTGCAATGTGGCACAGATTCTAAGGGCTGTAGTATGGCCAGATCAGAGTAAACAAATTCCACTTATAGAGTTTGCTATCAATGCCAGTGTATCAGAAACCATGGAATATGCACTATTTGGGTTAACTAATGGATCCATGTCATCTACAATCTGCAAGTTATTAGTGGATACAGTCTTTTACAAGGGAGTAAAGGACTTTGCTCACAATGCATTAGAAAATTCAACCAATGCACATGATGAAATTACTGAGGTGCAAGTGTTTCAAGCAATGTATGCTAATATATAGCAAAGCAAGGATTTAGAATTAACAAGAGGCTTGTTACAATCCACACCCCTCCAGCAGGCTACCCTACACACCTCTGGTACTCACTTACAATTTCCAAGCCCCAGAATGCCCCAAAACAGTGCCCAGTGCACTCAGAGCCTCTAGCTCAGCTCTGCTAGGCACTCATCAATCTTGCATGCCACCACCTTCCCACATCACCTGCCTATCATCTAGCACTTTTTTTTTATATTCTTTATTACATTTGCAGGGTACTTAGCACCCATGTTGCACAGTACTATCAACAGGTAGGTACATTTACAAGGGCCCTCAAATCCTACACCCCCTGCCTACATGGAGACTGAGTGGGCCTATGCATCCTTGCACATTTTTAGGTAAGGCTTCCTGGTAATCTCTGAGGTTGGTGCATGTAGCTGGGAGGCTTGGAGTGATGGGTATGATGATGATCATGATGATGTATTCCTTGACCCATGGGCCTTGCCCTATGCTGGGTTCTATCTAGTTCTATATCCCTACATACATGCCCTGTCATATACTGTGTCACTATACTAGTTTGCACTCAAATACTGGGCTGAGGTCCATATTATACTGCTGTTGGCAATTTACTGTAAATTAAGATGTTAGTGTAATGCTGCCTCTTCTCCTCAACTCTTCTCCTTCTTCTCCTTCTCTTCAGCTTTGCAGTCATTATGTTCTTGGTTACTGTCAGATTTCTGTGGGTCCTCTTGAATTGACTGGTGTTGTTTATATACTGAAACAGGGCTTTCACTGACTTGGTCTCTCCCAGAAGCTTGCTCAAGGCTTCTGTCCCCATGTCCACTGCTCTGGCTAGCTCACATTGCTGTTGTTCATATGCGCTGCACTGGAGTAGGTAATGTTTGACTGTTACATCTGCTTGGCATATTGGTGTCTCTATCTTTCCAAACCTGTGAAGGTATTGATTCAGGGAGCAGTGTCCTGTCCTCAGCTGCATTAGAATTGATGCATGTCTTCATGGTATATTGGCTAGCATGCGCAGGATGCTTGACATGTTTGGCACTTCTGGGTCTAGTGCTTTCAATCTGGCAAATCTGAAGGACTGCCATATTCTGTTCTTTGTGTCCTTTTGCCACTGGACTTTGTGTGTTGCTAGTACCACTGCTTTGAATATCTTGAGGGGTTTCCTGAGGAATAGTAGCCCTCCCATTTCAGTGTCTTTTCCTTCAGCTGCCTTTTTGGCCTCTCTATCTGCTCTCTTGTTGCCTGGAATCTCTATGTGCCTTGGGGTTCATTACAGCATTATGTCTATCTCTGAGTCGATCATCTTGACCATCCAAATTCCTTCCAGGACCTTGTCTACAATGTACCTTGCCAACCCTCTCTCCAGGTTCACTATCACTTTTATTCCTGCCTGGTTGTCCATATCCATTGTTACTATCCTAATCCTTCTTTGTCCCCTCACTTCCTGTTAGAAGCTGACACCTAAGCACACAAGTAAGTATGTGACCTCAGTCATTGTATACTTGACTGAGCATAATTAGCCTATCTAAGCACACAAGTAAGTATGTGACTATAGTAGGATAGTAAGTAAAGTATTTGTTGTCTATAGTTATGTCCACTCACCCTCAGTTGTTGTATACTTGCCTGAGGGTGATACATATCCTGTGTAGTATATATATATATATCTTCAAGTCTGGTCAGGGTGAATATAAGTTTATGTTGACCCTTTTTGATGTTGATTCTAGCCTGCTTATGGTGTAATCTGCTGGCTTCCAACACTCCTCCTTATTGTAAGCATAACATACTCCTCCTCATGTGGAATTGTGGCTAGGAAACTCCCAGTATCCATTATAGTCTAGAGAAACAGAGTAAAAGCAAGGGTTTTGTGAACAGATCTGCTATATTGATGTAATGTATCTCAATTTCTTTCGATGCAACACGTTCCTATAAAAAGTAGTATTTGATATTGATGTGCTTTACACGTGAGTGGAGCATTGGGTCTTCCAAAAGGTCAATTGCTGCGTTATTAGGTCATTGCATCACCTGGGCCACAGTTGATAGCCTGTAAGAGGGTTTGTAACCAGATGCACTTCTGCACAGCTTCAAAGGCTGCTATATATTCAGCCTTGCACAAGGATGCCACCACTGTTTTCTGCTTCTGTGACACCCATGAGATCAGGCCTGACTCTAGCAACTAGGCGTATTCTCCAACACTCTGCTTGGTGTCAAGGCAATTTGCCCAATCCGAGTTGGTGAAGCCTGTTAGCATGACGAGGGAAGTCCCGCCTAGATGCAGCCTGACTTTTCTTGTGCTCTTCAAGTATTGAACTACTCAAGTAGTGGCATTCTAGTGCGTAACTAAATATAAGTCAAAATATTGGCTTGATTACTGGACCACATATTATATATTGGGCCTTGAAGATATCACCAACCATTCAGACCTCCCACCAACCTCTGGTATGGGATTTTCATTATGTCATTGCATTCTCTCTGTGTTAACATTGAATAGTCTGTTCAGCATAACTTTAAGCCTAGTTCCATGGGTAGAGACAATGAGTTGGCATCCTTCTGTCCAAACTGTGCAATCAATCTGTCAATGACTGGAGCCTCTGTGAGGTATACTGCCTTATTTGTTCTATCCCATTTGACTGCAATCCCCCCAATCTGTTGTGGAGTACCTAAGTCTGGAATTGTCCATGCTTCTTGCAGTTGGGATTTGAAGTGCTTGTTAGACCATTTTGAGCTTGTGATTGACAGGAAGTCATCTACGTGGACCACTGCTATAACTATCCCATGTTCAGATTTCCTATAGTATATGCAAGACTTGCACACCAGTCTTGTAAACTCCCACCTTCCTAACATGTGCTTGTTTAAGGTTCAATTTCATATCCTCCCTGCTTGTTTCATCCCATAAAGGCCCTTTTTAGCTTGCAAACATATCCCTCCTTTCCTGGTTCTTCAAAGTCTCTTGGCTGTTCCATGTATGTCGTCTCCTCCTCTGGTAAGACCCCATATAAGAATGCAGTCTTAACATCTACCTACATTGCATCCCAGCCTTGTATTGCTGCCAGGTGAAGAAGTATGTGCCAGGATTCAGCACAGGCTGTTGGTGAGGTGGTCTTTGTATACTCTTTTCCAGATACTTGGTCAAAGCCTTATACAACATGCCTTACTTTAAATCTCACAATGTTTTCCTTCTCATTCTATTTCAACACAAATACAGGACAGCCACAATGTACTCTGTGTCTGGTGAGTACCTTTGTTCCTGGAATTAGGCAGTAGACTCCCATTTCTTTCAGTGATTTGAGCTCGTCGTTATATGCTGCTCTCCATCTCTTAGCATCCAGTGAATTTAGAGCCTGGTTTGACATTTTTGGCACCTCCGGATTGACATCTCCAGCATCTATATTTGGTTTGTCTTCAATGCTGTCCAATACTTCAAGAATTTGATTGAGATCAACAGCTCCCTCTGCATCTCCTAGTGGGTCCTGGTGTTGTTTATGGTGAAGGTCTTTGATTGCTCAGCAATGTTCTATCTTTGCCTCATGCACTCATTCAGCTGATTCTTTCAATTCTCTTACAGCTTGTTGGGTGGCTGTTTTGGGTACCTCATCAAGTTGGCTTCTCACTGTTGGGATAGAGATGCAGGTTGATCTCTGTGGTTGGTCTGGTGCTTGTCTATTGTTTTCCTCAACACGTTCATTTTGTGCATTAGGTGCAATGTTCATGGGCTCATTTAAGGCAATTTGTTCCTGTTCTACTTCTTTATTTACGGTTGGAATAGGTATGTCATCATCTTCTAGGGCTACAAATGGTTGATTCACCGCTACTCTTGATATAGCTTCAATTGAGGGCACATCTGTAGCGTCTGAATACAATACAGGTGTGGCTGGGTCACTGGGACTGTGATCATCATGGTGTTTGATAAACTTAATGTGGTATGTGCTGTATACCCGTTTTGCAGTTCTATTGTAGCATCAATAAGCTTTTGCCTTGAGATCATAACCAATAAGCATGCATTCAATCGATCTGTCATAGATCTTTGGATTGCTCTTGCCTAGGATCAGAATGAAAACTCAGCAGCCAATCTTGCAAATGTGAGAGTACTTTGGTTTTTTGTTGCACCAGAGCTCATCTGGAGTAACATTATTAACAGCTGATGTTTTTGTTCTCCTGTGTAGGTAAGATGCAGTCAAGTAAAACTTGTCCTATAGGAATGCTGGGCATTTTGCATAGATTTTCATTGCAATACTCTTTCCCATGAGAGTCCAATGCATTTGTTTGATGCATCCAAGGTGTGCCAATGTATAGACTGCACCATGTTGTGTAGTTATACCTTGTGATCAATACCATATTTTGCTTTCTTTTGCAATGATTTTGGAATCGTTCTCCAAGCATAAAATCCCCAACTTCAAGCCTGTCTCTACTTGTTGTGCCAGTATTCATGCCTTTAGTTCAGCAAATGCATCACCCTTTAGTTTCAATGGAATGGACCATGGTTTATTAGTATTGTTGTCAACTATCTTCATCATATAATTATTTTTGGTCCTCAACATGATGTTCTGCTTTTCTGTTAGGTCCACCCATACAATCCCTAACTTCCACGTGGCTCTATGCCCAATTCCTTCCTCTCTGATTTTTGGAACAGGTGTCCTTGCCTGCTTGCCAGAAATACACTCATCACACTTTGGCAGCTTGGAGGTGAAGTTGGATGGCATACTTTTGATCATGCCTAACTTTTCCATTTCTATAATAGTTTGATAATTAGCATGACCTAATCAGCAGTGCCATGTGATGAGGTCAGGTGATGAGTGGACCATGAGCACAAGTTTGCTGCGGAGACTCAATGCATATAAGTTCTTCTGGAGAAGCAGAGTTTCTTTGGCAATTAATTTGTTCATGGTTTTCTTAAATAGAGTCGCTTCTGTGTCCCCAAATGTTGTGAAAATACTGGACTTCTTTGCCATAGAGCTTACTTAGAGCAGTCTCATGGTGGCTTTTGAAACTAGCAGCACATTGTTGAGCATTAGGTATGTATTGTTGTCTAGATGTAGATGAATTTGACCAATTGCTGTTGTGGAGATTGTCAATCCACCAACACCTCAGATGGGTTTGTGGGGTATGGATTTTAGTGAGAAGAAGTCTGATTCATGTGGTGATATATTGACAATGGCACCTGAATCCAAGTAAAATGGGTATCTGTCAGATGTTGTAGTGTTGCTGGACAGGGTAGCTTCTGTGACTGTGTGTTCATTCCAGTTTACACCAACACTCAGCTCCTCCTCTAGCACCATCCACACATCAGCCTCAAGATCCTCCACAGCCTCAGGTGCCCCTGGAATCTCATTAAAAGCCAGCCCCGCAAATTTGCCCTTTACTGCTGCACTGCTTTTCCCAGTCTGACCTGCAATATAAGCAGCAATGATATCAGAATTGCCCTCAACCATGAAAGCTGAGCCACCAGCAGGAGTGATTGTAATCTTTGTTGGACCCTTCTTTTTATCTTGTTTCTCCTGTCAACTCTTGTAGTAAGCCAAGCAAGCCATCCTTGCTTCATCCAGTGTTTTACTAGCCATCCCTCCACCCTCCAGAATACACCAGAGTTTTATATGGTCTGTGTAGTTGGTACACCCTTGGGACTTGCAATTGTTGCAAACCAGGTCATCACAACAGTTCAGAGGGCATGCTACCAGAGCAGTAGGCTGTGAGTTTGTCATGTCTTTATTCACTGCATATAGTGTCTGTTTGTTTTCAAGGAAGCGGCAGATCTCATCTGGTCCATACAGTGTGGCTGCTGTTGCCACAGCTAGATCCTGGGAAATAATCAAGCAAGCACTTATGTATAAAGAATTCTTGGAGAGAGAAGAAAGCACTGCAATCAACTGCAGGAGGTCTTTTGTAACATTGCCAACATCAAATGCACGGTTCATCTTCTCTAAGATTCTGTCAATAGTTTTTGTGAGTGGTTCTGTTGGAGAGCATTTTGTGGTTAATGCTTCTTGGAGCAGCCACACTTGTTGGACAGGGCCAGCACCCCCATGTTGAGCTTGTAAGTACTCCTACAGACACCTTGCATCAATAGTATCATTGGCCAAGTTGCATTCCAACTCAGAGAAGCCTAGCATCAAGAAAGAACTGGCAAGATGATTGTTCAACTGCCAGTTGCGGTAGGCCTGCGGTTTATGTAGGCAATGAGGGAGTTCAGGAGGATCAAAGATATATTTATAAAGGCCACTCATAGTAAGTTCCAATTTCATAAACTTTGACCATAGTGTCTACTTGCCATCATCCTTAGCAAGCAGATCCCCCCCATATCAAAGGGAGACCTTGATCTGCGTCACCACTGGTGCAGTGTTATTAGCCTTACACATCTCAATTGCCTCAGCCTTTGTTACCATAGGCAGCAATGAGTCAGTCTTACTGGGTTGAGTTGGCGGAGTCATAGGATTAGATTAGAAATAGTGTGGTCAATAACAGTAGGGCAGCTTGTGCCCTCAAAATAAAATAATGCACATATCAGCACAGCAATCAGACAGTAGAGTCCTAAGCAATGGTCTACCAGAATTGGACAACAGGTCTACGGAAAATTTTTGGTTGTCAACTTCAGGATGTAGAGCAGCACTCTCCTATAACCTGTTAGAAGCTGACACCTAAGCATACAAGTAAGTATGTGACTTCAGTTGTTGTATACTTGACTGAGCGTAATTAGCCTACCTAAGCACATGAGTAAGTATGTGACTATGGTAGGACAGTAAGTAAAGTATTTATTGTCTATAGTTGTGTCCACTCACCCTCAGTCAAGTATACTTGACTGTGGGTAATACATATGCTGCATGGTATATATATATATATCTTTGAGTCTAGTTAGGGTGAATATAAGTTAATTATGTTGATCCTTTTTGATGTTGAGCCTAGCCTGCTTACAGTGTAATCTGCTGGCCTCCAACACTTTCCTCCTCAATAGCTCTACTCCCAACACTTGCCCCACACACTCCCCCTCAAACACCATGTGCTTCTTATCTGTTCTTAGCCTCTTCCTCATCACCTTTGCCTTTTTTATCCCCTGATATAATAAAACTGCTGCTGCTTCTATGCTTTCCTTGTACTCTGACCCATCTATGTAGATCCTGATATCAGCTTTGTTGTTCCTCTCTCTGTCCTGTGCTTCCTCTGCAGTCTTGCCAATGACCACTCAAATAAGACATCTCTACTCTGGTGGGAGCCTCACTGTCTCAATGATCTTCATCTCCCTTGGATGTTTGCCCCAGGCCTGCAGGATGTAGTGCAGTAGGGTCCTGTATCATCTCACAAATGTGGCCATCTTCTCTGCTAGCTTCCTCAGGGGATGCATGTCTGGCAATATGACAATTCTTGCTGCTGCAGTGAGCACACCTTCTTGATCTTGACATCTATTGGCAGAAGTCCTGCATGTGCATTCAGGAGATTGTTAGGCATTGTTTGCAGCACCCCTGTCACCTGAAATGTGCAGTCTCTAAACCCTCCCCAACTTCTTTCTGATGCCTTTACTCCCCCTCATCAACTTGCCCTCTGCCCTGACTTCTGGCATGCACTACATGTCTGCTGCATACAACATATTTGGTGCCACTACTACCTTGTATATCCATTGTGCCAACCTCCCATGCACCCCTCAATTCATCTTCACCAATCTCTTTGTCTGCAGTGCAACTGCCATGCCCTTTTTCTATGTATATGTGGCATGTTCCCTGAACTGCAGTTCCTGGTCAAGAATGACCCCCTGGAACCTGTGTGTGGGTTCCATCTTGATCACTGTCTCATCCACTGTCATTGTTGGTTGGGTGGCTTGTCTCATCTTGTCCCTTGCTCCTGGCACCTTCTCTCTCTGCCTTGAAAAGCCCATTCCCACAAATTCCTCACCTTGTAAATAGAGTGATAATCCTTTGCCCACTCAATTGCACCTTCCTTCCTCCTCATCATCTCCTTCACCTTCCTTGCTGCTTTCTACATGTTCTCCCCCTCTGCTGCCACATACATGTCATCCACAAACAACCCTGCCAGCTTCCTCTCCTTCTCTCTAGCACTCTTGATCTGCTCAGCATTGTAGAAATTGTAGCATAAGCCCAATGTGTTTGACCTCAGGTCAAGGCCACTTTTCACTGGTATCTGCTCAGAGACATAGTCATTGTTATGCCGGTCTTGAACCTGAGACCAACAGAGGTAGTAGTATTCCCAATATACCATAAAAACGCTGAAAACTGTAAGCAGAAGTTGAAAGCTGTAGACAAAGAGAACATACCTCAGAAAAAGCATGCTCAAAGAACACCCAGCACACCAGTACAATGACTGCCAGCAGCCATGTTGAGGGATCAAAAAGCAGCACAAACATCATCAGGGGTGTTTAGCCAAGCTGATGGGTGATCGTGGCTGTATGGCGCCGAGATGACAATCATGGATCAATGATCCATGATCAACACATCAAACCTTTGACAATTTGTGCTTCCTGCTCCCCACAACCACAATAACACAGCTCCCTCAACCCACTAAACCAAGCACCGCAAAACCCACAAAACACCCAGGTAGGCCACTCAGACGTGTGAAGAAGACAGAATAAAAAGGTAGGAGGCTGGAAATCACAAGGAAACAATTAGCTGAGAAGCGCAGCTAGCAGCTAAACCATTGGGCGGGATGCATCAAGACCGTGCCAAGCGCACAACAAGCATGTTGGGTACAACATAGCCAGATGGTCACGCGCAACTGATGATTGGTCCATGCATGCAGGGAGGAGTATAAAAGGAGGAGGAATTGGGGAAACTTGGGAAGCAATCAGCTTGCCACAGCTCGGAGTCCTCAGGGAGCAGACATCTTAGGCCAAGGAGCTCATGGTTGACTTCAGGAAAATTGATTAGTGGCATTGGAATTAGAAATAAAGTTTTAACAATTCAACCCAGTGTGAATTAAACTGTTTTCAAAATCCAAATAAACTATTACATTTCACTATCTTAAAAAGTGTGCATCATGTGCGACTTGAACCCTTGATCTCAGGATTCAATAGTAACTGCATCAAAGCTTATAATATTTATTATATTATTTTGAGCTTTAATTACCAGTAACTAACAAAATTTGCATCATTATCAAACAAGATCACTGTCCTCCTTCCTTCTAGCTTCCTTTCAAACCACCCCACTACCTTCTCCAGCACTCCTTCCTCTCAGTCTTATGTTGCTTGCTATCACCCTCAGCACCATGTTCAGAGATGCACCCTTGATGTTTATGAACACAGCCACTACTTCTCTGCTCTTGTGCTATGCATCTTTTATGAATCCTATTAGAATGTGTAATGAGTCCATTGTTAATCTTCCTGACTTGCCTCCAAACTGGTATTTCAGGAGTATGTTGCTCTTCTTGATATAGTATGCCATCTTGGTCTTCAAGCACAATGACAGGAGCTTTGCTATTGTGTCTACTAGGGCAATTGGCCTATACAAGTTTGAGTCACTGTAGTCATTCTTCCCTGGCTTCTGCAGGACCACTGTTTTAAAGACTTTCTACCTCTCCAGGTAAACTTTGTGGTAGAATGTGCCCCTGAATATTAGGCCTAGGTACAGTACCAGGGTGTACTTTGTCTTCTTCAATACTATGTTTGGAATACTACTCAGTCCTGGTGCTTTGAATGGTTTGAGCTTGTCCACCATGGCATATATTTCTCTGTTGGTGATGGGAGTCCAATAGAATGCTGGCTTGCTAGATTTGGCTTCTCCTCCTTCATCACTGGTACCTAGGCTGTTGTAAAAGAAAGCCTTGTGGAACAAGCTGGCTTTTCTCTTATTACCCTCCACCTGCACACCATCTGCTGTTGCCTCTTTCAGTGCTGGTATTCTTGCCCTTCCACCATCTGCAAGTGCTACCATCACAAATGCCTTTGCATCCCAAATTGTCCTTGCATCCACCTCCTCTAGCCATGTCTCTCAGTGCTTCCTCTTTGCATCTTTGATTGCCTGACCGTACTTGTTCCCCACCTTCTGAAAAGCCTTATAAGCAGGGTGCCCCTCCATATCTGCCACTCTGTAAGACACCTGCTCTATTGCTCTTGCCCTCCTCTATTTCTCCAACAGCTCCTTAGTTCACCACCTCTTCATCCCCATCAACTCCCTCTTTACTAGCACTATTGCTTTTACTGTTCTCCTTAAGGCTTCCATCATCTTATTCAACCTTTCCTTGACCTCTCCTCTACTTGTGATCCTCCCCTTTTCCAGTTCTTCTAGCCTGTGGCCCAGCTCCTCCTCAAAGTCCTCCCAGTTCACTCCTTGAAGTCCCTCCCCTCCTGCACTTCATTTCTTGTCACTATTGTCTCACACACTGTCACTACTGGAAAGTGGTCAGCTTTTTGGATTTGCTTGCTGTAGAGCACTTCACACTGTATTATGTAGTCATGAAAGGATTCAGCAATAAACACGTTATCTAGTCTCATCAGGTTTTTCATCTTCTTTGCTCTTAGAATTGCCACATAAGGCCTCAGCACCATGCCCATCCTATGGCATATATGTAGCCATTGCTATCAGCTCTTCTGCAGCATCTAAATTCCTTCTTATGAAGAGATGTGAATTACAAGGATTGTCCCACATCAGGTGGTGCCTGTTAAAATCACCCACCCATATCTCTGTTGTGCTGCTACTTCCCATCCTCCTGCCTTCTGCTCCCCTCAAGAAAAAGTCCAGGGCTCTTACACTTCAAGAGTGTTTACAATCATTATAGATATTGAAAATGCATACCATTCTCTCTGCCATAACCAAACTTATTCTGACCATGTCTGCGCTCTCAATGTTAAGCCTCTTTCACTTGTTAGTTGACAGGTTCTTGTTGACTAGCATGATTGCCCTTGTTCTATCTATATTTCTCTCATTGTGAAGCTTAGAGTATACCAGCCTCCATGTCTGTGTTGCTTGTGACTTTTTATTGGAGTCAAAATAAGGTTCCTGTAAATATATTATGTCAGTGCTTTTATCAACTGTGTTTAACACAGCATGCTGTGCTGTCAATGACTTGTCAACGTTCGGTTGCCAAATCATTAGCTTTTTCCTCCTGTTTATACTTCCTTTCTTGTTGTCTTTTCCAGTTGTCCCATTCATTGCAATGGGTGCAGGGACAACTTTTTTGCCTTCTCCATCATTTCTTCCAGCAATGCAATGAGGTCATTGACCTGTTTGTTGCTCCACTTGTTTATTGAGGCTCCTGCTTGCCTGCTCACTTCCCAGCCATCTAGCAAGTTGTTTGCCCATCCAAACTCATCCAGCATTGTTTGCATCCCACCTGGCATTTTACTTGGATTTCTTTCTTGAGTTCCTGTTGTGCTTTCTGCATTTGAGTCAATGCCCCTCTCTGACATCATTTTCCCCCCTTGTTCTCTTGCACCTCCAATGAGTCTTCCTTGGCCCATGCCTTTCTGGGCTGGTGCTTGTTCTGCTCTCATGTCATTGTTCAATCTGTCATTGTCATATGGTCTGCTATCATCTACCCTTACCCACATCTATGGCTGGTCAGTGGGGTAGTACCTGTATTTCATTTCTGGGGTCCTGTTCAGGAGCCTGTTCTTTATCTCCATGAACACTGGGTACAATCTCAATGATGATAGATGGTTTTGCCTCAGTCCTTTTGCCATGCAGTTGACACATGTATACTTCCTTGTGTCTATTATCTTGCACTCTTTTATCTTATGTTCCCCTATGCACAATCCATACATATCCTTTTCCTGCTTGCATTCATTAGTGATGTGCCCCCTGCCATACCTTTGGCACTTTATGAATTTGCCTCAGTTCTTGATCCAACTTGCAAGCCATGACTCTTTTCCCCTCCACCACTAGACTGTGCTATATTACCTCATTTGCCCCTGCCTCCATTGCGCATAATGAGACAAGATGTGCCACCTTTTAGCTCACATGCCACACTTGTGGAGCTCTCACCCATCTAGCTGTAGTTAGTTTGCCAGGCCGTAGGCCATTTGCCTCCTCTACTATCTTTAGTCTTTCTATTGGCATGTCTCCCAAGCTGACTGGCATGAACTTGATGAAAATGTTGTACACCCTCTCTTTTACCACTGCTCCTGCCTCATACTTCTTGAGTAAGGCCTTGTGAACATCTTTTCTAGACAGCCGTCCTGCTGCTTCTGTAGAGTTCAGTTCATACAACACCCCCCTGTTCTTCAGTTTCCTTGCTGACACAAACTCTACTTTTAGTCTATCCAATCCTTGGATCCCCATTAGTTCCTTTGCTATCTTTGCTTCCTTAACCAACTCTTTCTCTGAGAGTCTCTTCCATCCCTCCCCACCCTCCTCATTGTCAATAATCACTTGTTTTGTCTTGGCCTTGGTCTTGGCACTATGTCTTCATGCTCTGCCCTCCATGCTGCTTGTGCATAGTTTATCCCCATTCTTCCTGGTACATTATTTCTCTCTCCTTCTCCTACTCCCCCCTGATTGTTCCTCATCTCTACCACCTGTCCCTCCTTCACCCTCTCAACCAGCCTCTTGGTTTGCTCCATCATCCCCTTGATTGTCTTAACTGTCATCTCTGCCATGGTCTCCAGCACCTCTCTGTACTCCTCCATTGCCTTCCCCATCAACTCCAACACCATTTTTTCCACATCCCCCATCCTTATTCCTTCCATCCCTATCATTACTGCTCTCATTCCCTCCATTACTTTGTTTGGCACATCCTTTCTTGCTGTCATCAGGAGTAGTGCTGCTCTGAGCACATCTACATCAATGGAGTCTTCCACTTCATTCAATGCTCTGTTGCTGTATAGCCATGCCCTGGCCCCCTCTGCTGTCTGTACCTTCAGGCCCTGGGCACAGTTTGTGCTTCCTTGTGTAGTCATGCCTGGTGTAGTGCCGGCAGGCCTTTGTATTGCTTGACTGGCATTTCTTGCTGCTCCACCCCCATTATTTGATGACATTTTGCTGTTAACTCTTTTCAGTAGGCTTTTAGAGTTGTGCAGAGTGTATATTTGGCTGTATATACTTCTAATATTTATACTATCACTGTCCCAATGTTCCTCCAAGCTCTATAAACTTGTTTTCCCATAGTGAGCAGATGATGGTAAGAGATCAAAAGCTGTCCTACAGGAGTGATGAGTAGAGGTGCTATGAGGGCTTGCTGTGCAAGCAGGGGGTGGTGACAAGCAGGGGGCCATGGCCCCACCCAATTATCTGCAAAGCTGGGCCTGGAGCCATTCTCACCAGTGATCTTTCTTAGCAGCATAGATAGCAGTGTCCATCTTTTTAGAGAGGTGTGCTACCTCAGCCTTGTTCCAAAATTTGTATGCTGCATTGCATGCCCTACATCTCTGGGCCTTCAGCCATTTGAGATTACCATTCCACCAATGCTTAGTGTGTGAGCAAGGGTTCTTGAGTGGAACTAAAGCATTATTGGCAATCAGTTCTGTAATGATGGTGGTCAGCATAGCAACTTTCTGGCAAAAGTCATCAACAGATAGAATGAGTGTTGTTGGCAAGCAGGCTGAGAGTTGCTCCTTCAGAGCAGCATTGAATGCAGGCCAATCAGCAGCACAGAAGTTATGAGAGGAAGGAGAAAAAGAGCAGGGGATAGGCAGCTCAACAAGAGTGATGATAGGGAGATGGTCAGCAAGTGAGGAGCACAAGAAAGCATCCATGTTACATGAAATGACTGAGTTGACTGCAAAATGAGTCCTCTAGACATTGTTTGGGGCAAGTCCACCTATCAGCTGTGGTCTGAAAGATTAGGATCCTTAAGGAAAGGACTAGTTCCATATTGTGTGTAGCCAGCAAATCAAGAAGTGGCTGGATAAACTTCCTTGAGTGGAGGTGGTGGTTGTCAATAGGCTCCTACAGTGTGTGATGGCAATTAAAGTCACCCAACCAGAAAAATTGGTCAGAAGGAGAGGGGTGGGCGATATGAAAAGAAGAAGAAAGAAAAGAAGAAAGTGAGGAAAGCACCTTGTTATAAGTGCAGTCATTGTAAATGTTGAACAACAAGAGGTAGCCAAATCTTTCAGCAAAGCAGACAGCTGTGATGTCTGTTGAAGGAATTATTAGCTGAGTAAATGCATTTGTGGAGATGTTTGTGTTGATCAAAAGAATTGCAGAGGAGCAAGAGCTTTCATCACACCTGGAGTTGCATGGATAGGTGACTCTCCAATACTTGTTGGCCTTTGTGTTGCCCAGGCAGTCAAGGTATGGTTCTTGGATTGTGAGGATGTCCTAGAGGTCTGGGTTGGCAGCAGCCAAAACTTCTGCTTGTGCAGTGTCTAATTTGCAGGTGTTTTGTTGCTAGATGTATAGCTTATCTAGTGCTCTAAGATGGCAATGGTTCATCATTTGGTAGAGGTGGCAGAGGTGGCAGGTGGTCATTGTGCACAAAGCCTTGAGCCTCTGCATAGAAGGTGAAGCCAAAGTTGTTTAGATTCTCCATGCAGCTAGGAGCCTGAGAGCTTGTTGGCATTTATTGAGACAATTGGTGGGCTCTAGATGCAGGGCTGTGGCAAAGGCAGGCCCATTGACAGGGGAGCAAGTAGGTTGGTGAGCTCACAAAATTCCTTCAGAGGTTGGTGTGGAGGAGCTGCCACCCAGATGCAGGGTCATTTGTTGGAAAATGTAGCCAGTGGCTACCAATAGAACAATCTTGCGTGTTTCACACAGTAGCTGAATCAGATCAAATTATTGGATTAGACTAGATATGTTGTGAGTACAAGATGTTACTCTTATGTAATTTATGGATGCATGTCAACAGCGTGTGTCAGGTGCTAAATATAGTACAATATGCGCCGTGGGTGCAAAGAATATAGTACAGGTAACCTAGCTAGTTATACACACCCTCTTTAGACAGTTGCATGGTCTAGATACAATGTAGTTAACCCAATAATGGAATTGGATGGCAACTCAAAACTGTGAGTGTACTTGCAACAAGATTACTGTGTTGCTAGATGCAATGATTGACTAGGATTGGGCAGGGACCTG
Organism: Termitomyces sp. T73sscA; assembly: GCA_017657235.1. Lineage (NCBI taxonomy): Eukaryota > Fungi > Basidiomycota > Agaricomycetes > Agaricales > Lyophyllaceae > Termitomyces > Termitomyces sp. T73sscA. The sequence goes on along the minus strand of JAGGAP010000076.1, from coordinate 80,230 downwards.
CCTAACACACTTTGTTCTGGCTGTTGCTAAGATTCCAGGATGTACTATAGCTCAGAATATAAGCACTCATTGCTTACTGGCACTGATAGTGCATATGCAAATCCAAGATGGGCATTGATTAACACTGTATATTGCATTACCCAAGACAAATACAAGATAAAGAGCAAAGAAAAATATCTGCTGTGAAGCACACAATAATTAGCAACATGTTTTGAGCAAGAAGCTCAAAGTTACCTATGATCTATCTAAAATAATAGAGCTTCTCAGTCCATTTTTTTGCCCATTGGAGGTCCACCTGCATCCATTGCCTGCGTGCTCTCCTCTGATGCAATGTTAGTTACAGAGGAGGGCAAAACAGGCTCTGTCCTTGGTGGGGTTGTTGGACTCCCTGCAGCAGTCAAATCTACCATTTTACAATTGGTTAGTGCAATGTTAATTGCAGCTCCAACAGAGGGCATTGTACCATGTGCCGGTGTTTATTTCCAGAGCTGACCCACATTTGGGTCCATTCCAATGTAATAATAGAGGCCTATAGCCTTGAAGAAAACTCCAGCTGCACTTTCTTCAGTGCATTTGAACATGAGGCAGTAATAGTCCTCCTCGTTTATTTTGCACCATCCATCCCATTGAGAAACAGCAGTGGAGGTGCTGTACACTTTGAGGTGCTTGAGGTGCTCATCATCAATGTCACAAAAGATGTCCAAAGACATCATTGGCTGATGGAACTGCTGTTCCAGGTAGACCACTCTGTATGTATATATGTGGTCTACCCACTCAACTGGAATATGATTGTATAAAAGGATGTGAAGTGTGTCATTGTCAGAAAAGTTCAATACCTTATCATCAGGTACATGAACTTGGCAGATTGTGAGCTAGGCCCCTGTTTGGGCCTCAAACAGTTTCTTGTACACTTTATTAAAGGCATCAATTGCCTCACAATATAGTCCTAGGTGTGCCATAATCAGCACCAGCCAACAAACAATAGTGGTTTTTCCTGTGCTGTTGGCACAGAGAGCTCTGCAGAGCGCAAATCCAAATAGGGTGCATCAATGCATGCGGTATGCAAAGTCAACCGCAATGCCTTGCCAGGTGTTTTCCATACCTGGCCTGCCAAAGATGAGCACATAGCGTGCTAGCTGTTCAAGGTCAAACAGCATATTTGAATCAGGGATGCGCAACACATGCATGGCAGTGGAGCTGTTATCTTTCACATGCAGGAAGCACAATGGAATATGACGCATTTCTGCTAAGGATAGGTCCTCTGGACCTTGCAGGGGGTTGATGAGATCCCAATAGTTGGAATCCATGCACAACAGTGCCATGGTGCAATTGTGTAGAGACACATCACAGTGTTGTGCAAACTTCTTGAGTTTTGAAAGCAGCATATATGCAACAATACAGTTGCAACAAGGTACATGCAGGTTTGCATAGTACTTGTAGAGCTGCTCAAGCTCATATAGAGTACTAGGAAATCCCTGGCAAGCAAACTTGTACACCATCATACCTGGGATTTTGGCCAATTAGCCACTACTGAACTTGAAGGCTGCTGCATGATTAGCATTGGTGCTGATGAAGACAGTATTTGTTTGGTACAAGTAATAACAGCAGGGGCCAATAGCCCCATGGAAGCATGAGTTGAGCCACTCAACATTGAGCGGCCTCCAAACCTTCACCCTCAGACTATTGGGGATGCGGCCTGAAAAGTTATATTGCGCTCTGTGCACAAGGGCAGCGGCTGCTTTAGCCTTGTTTGCCTTTTTCTTGGTGAGCTTTTTGTTCCACTGCATGCACTAGAAGCACTGTGCACCCATTTCACCTTTCTCAGCCTCTTCCTCCTTCTCAGATTGTGACTGTCCATAGTTGCTGTTGTCCTCAATAGTGGGCACCACCCACTGCTTCTCTTTGTCTGCTGCCATGGTAGCTACCAACCCATCATGCTGTGCAGGAGTGCGTGGGTCAGTGGTCAACTTGACCACTGTCACTTGGGATGGCGGAGCTGGAAACACAACCTCCTTCAAGAACAACAACTGGGCAGGCTCTGCCTGCTTCGAAATATCAGCTGGAAAGCTGATCAGCTCCACATTGTCAATGAGAATGGGCAGCTTTTGCCTGTGATGGGGTTTCAATGGCCTTGGTGCATCTGGGGCATGACTTGATCCTGCAAGACCCCGACTCACAGGGCCTACCTCCTTTCTACCAACTAGGATGATGGGGTCAATGCTGTTCATCCACTCCAACTCAGCCTTGGACATTGGTACCTCCTCCATCTCCTCATCTCACCATTCCAGCACGAATTCAGTCATTGGCGCATTTAGTGCCTTTGGCAGTTCAGTTGCAGCAATTTTGCTCATTGCTGGCCAAGTAGGTGTGACAATAAGCCATGCCAGCATGAACAAGGTTGACAACTTGGACACGGCAGTAGGCTGCGCTGGCATTGAATGCTGACAACAGTGCCTCCAATGGGGCCACAAGTTCACTTCATGATGGGAGCAATTTGACCTGTCTAGGTTCACTGCTCACCCCCTCCTGGGATGGTAACTTGTGCTTTGCCATGTGATTGATCTGCTCCAGCGCTGCTATGCGCTGCCTCTGCATCAGCTTGATCTGATTGAGCAATCCTTCCATCACCATAACTGCAAGATTATCTTGCAAGAACAATGCAGTTGGAGGCACTAGTTGCCCTGCAGCCTCAAGATGCTGAAACAGCACATCCATGCCCATTTTGGTTTGCACTTGGGGTGCAACTTCTCTCCTGACAACAGGTGCTATAGCACACACATATTTTGGCGCCAGTGCCTAATAACAGCTTGGTACCAACTGAGAATAATGCTTGTGGTGCACTTCTTGCTGATCCACCTCCATCCAAGAATGAGGAGGTGTCTCATATGAAAGCGGCTGCTTGCAGCCTAAGTAGGCCATGGCTGCATACTGCTGGTAATCAGATGAGCTTAGTAGCGGTTGTCCTTTTGGTTGACCTTGTCCAGGTCTTCCCCCCCTTCCAGAGCTCTGTAAGCTCTGTCCAGGCTTTGGAGGGCCCCTTGAGGCCATTCTATCTCAGTCTACATGTCTGCAATGTGTCAAGACAAAGAACACAAGACAAGAGGAAAAAATCTCTAAAGTCTGCAGCAGACAAACAAGTGCAAAGATCCAGCCACATGGCATGTAGCATTGGAATTTGCCATGGTCAACAAAACCACACTATGCAGCCACCATTTGGACTTAGCCAAATTGTAGCCTCCATGCGCTCTATGCACATCATGCAAGTTGCCAAGGGCGCTTAACACCCTGTAATTTGAGGTATCTATCCATTGCTGCAAGCAATTTACAATTTTTGAGGGGCTCCCATGTGGTGTCCCCTAAGCTCCATCACATCTCAAATTGAAGGTGTCCTGATTTTGTCCATTGATGGCCTATAAGGTCATCTACAAATCATTCTTGGTCATTGGCAGTGCCAAAATTGTAAGGCTCAGAAATTGCATGGTGTGGAAATAGTGCATCATTATTGGCTACTGATATTGATATGTATTATCAGACAAAACTAAATGTAATTGAGTTTGTCTGTAATATATCAAGACTATGCCTTGCGAGTTGCTGAGGCTTAGTTGACACAACAATGCGCACTTTTGTGATATAAGCAATATAATTACTTAGAGTCACTCAAATTGGGTGCCAAATGTTATATTAAACTGCTACCCAAAGACTAGTACTGCTCCCTTAGCCTAAGATATCCTCTCCCTGGAGATTCCAAGCTGTGGCACATACGTTGCTTGCCCAAGTTCCCCCAATTCCTCCTCCTTTTATACCCCTCCTTGCGCGCATGGACCAATCATTAATTGCACATGATCATCTGGCTATGTCATATCTGACATGCTTGTTGTGTGCTTGGTGCAGTCTTGATGCATCCTGCTCAACAGTTTAGCCACGTTTTCTGGCTAATTGTTTTCTCTCGTGATTCCAGACCTCTTATCTTTCCCTTTTTGCCTTCTTTGCATGCCCGGGTGGCCTACACAGGCATTCATGGGTTTTGCGGTGCATGGGTTGCTTTTGTGGGCTGAGGGAGACGTGTTGTTGCAGTTGGTAGGAGCAGGAAATACAAATTGTCAAAGGTTTGATGTGTTGATCATGGATCATTGATCCATGACTGTCATCTTGGCACTGCACAGCCACAATCACCCATCAGCTCAGCTAAACGTTCCTGATAATGTTTGTGCTGCTTTTTGATTCCTTGACGTGACTGCTAGCAATCATTGTACTGGTGCGCTGGGTGTTCCATGAGCATGCTCTTTTCTGAGGTATATTCCCTTTGTCTACAGTTTTTGAGTTTTCAGTGTTTTTATAGTATATATTGGGAATGCTACTACCTCCATCGGTCTCAGGTTTGAAACCAGCATAACACTACATATGGTTGCAACAGCAATACATGGAACTTTGGCACAATATGTCGTGCTTGCAATGCAGAGAGTAATTCAAGCACATAATTTGATGTGCTCGGCTCAGCTTCCAGGACCTTATATGGTCCTACCCATTTTGGGCACAATTTACTTGCCCAACCTTTAGGTAGATTTAAATTCTTGGTAGACAAGTACACCAAGTTACCTTTGTTGATTGCCAGCTCTTTGCTCCAGCAATTATTAGTGTGGCACATCTGAAATATGTGTGCCTCAATGATTGCATCATGAGCTGATGCTAGGTTCATGAGTGCATTTTGTAATTAACAATCTTTTTCATGGTATGCACAGCACCTTCGCACTTGCAGGGCTCATCATATAGATGAGCTGCTGCTCAATGACAAAGCATGGGTGCTCCTTGGGTTTGTCAAGTATCTTGATGAAAAAAGTATCTTTTGCATATCCTTGCTGGATACATACGTGCAATTGTGCATCTCCTGGGTCAACAGTTACAGGACAAGGGCCAGAACTTTCTAGCACCTGTCCAACTGTTAAGTTGTCATCCCATGATGACACGTCTACTACTGGCCACACTTTGACAGGCTGCGCATTAGCAAGATCTTGAGCTTCCATGGTCTCTTTGAGCCAATTGCTGCAGCACATTTTGCAAGCCTGCATGGCTCAAATTTTGATGTGATGTTCCGCTATTTCTTGGAACCAATGTAGGGGCAAGTCTTTGCCCTCAGGGTCTATTTGTTTGTCCACTTGGACAAAGTCATGGATGTCATGAATGTCCTTGCATGTATCACTTTTGAAATATTGCAACAAACAGTCTGCAACCTTGTTCAGCTCCCTTTTGACATAAGTTATATCAAACTGATAGTGCAATATATAGTCAATCCATCAATGTTGTTGCGGAGACATTATATCCCATTAGCTTATCCTCCCATTTCAGGAGGGCTTCTAAGATAGCAAGTATCTCTAACTCGTGCACTGCATAGTTCTGTTGCGCTATTATAAACTTGCATGACATGAATCCTGCAGGTCTGCAGGTTTGCCAAGTCTTTCTCTGGCCAAACATGGCTCCAACACTAGTCTTTGATGCATTGCAGGTGAACCATATTGGCTTGCTATTATGCAGATCAATCAGGCAAATAATTGGCATCTTAGCGCAGATTTGTTTTATCATTTCAAAGCACTGCTGATGGAGCAGTTGCCAATGAAAAGGAGACCTATTCTGGGTCATGGCCATGAAAGGGCCAGTATATGCAGTCACGTCTGGTAAGAAATTACCAATATAGTTTACCAATCCAACAAATTGTTGGATGTCATTGTAGTTACATGGTGTTTGCCACTCTTGAATACGATCAAGTTTATCGGAGTCTGGGTGAATACCCTGCATGCCTATGATGTGCCCTAAGCAGTCAATAGTGGGTGTATACAATTTGCACTTCTTCCATTTCAGATGCAAGCCCGCTTTACATAGTTGTTCAAAAACAACTTGTCATGCTTCTTAATGGAGTCTTAAAAGATGAATATATCATCAAGATATACATGCATAAATTTTCCAATGACATCTTGGAATATTGAGGTCATTAGCCTCTGAAACGTAGCTGGTGCATTGCAGTCATCAATTTGCATAATGGTACTGATGAATGTCCCCATCAGGGATGCAAATACAGTCTTGAGAATGTCTTTCACACATATACATACTTGCTCATATGCATCTGTCAGGTCAATCTTTGACCTGTTCTTAGCTTTTGCAACATCTTCACAAATAACTTCCTGGGCCAGAAGTAGCATCACATCCTTGATGGTGCTGTTGTTGCGCTGTTGCACATCCAATGCAGTCCAAAGTGTCCCATCTTTCTTGGAAATGCACAATAATAGTGCAGCTTGCATTGCTGTCCGTGGTTTCCACTACTTAGCATTGATATAACAATTTGTCTTTTCATAAAGCTGCTCTTAGAGTGCTCACAGACAGCAAGGCAGATGATACTTATACTGCTTAGTCTCATCAATAAGATCAATCTCATGGCTTACTTCCCTTCATGGAGAAAGCTCCTCTTTTGTCCCATTGACAATATCTGCAAACTCATGCTGCCATTGCTGGCACAATCACAGAATGTCCTTATCTGACAGGCCATAAGCCTTCACTTTTCCTTTATCCATGCGCTTCTGGTGCGGTTGAACCATAGGTTTAAATTGTTCTCTAAGTGCATGCAAGTGCACTTCTCCAGTGTCTTCCATCCTCAATCACAGTGGAGGCTTTGATATTGTTGACTTTATTGACCACTGTACACTCTTCACCTTTAGCAAACATCCATCAAGCGTTATATCCAATGGTTCTGATATTTTGTCAGCCAACAGTTGACAATACACTTCTCCCAAGGGTTGACACAACCCAGCCCACCTCTGCACCACCATAATGTTCCATTCAGATGGCATACGTGGATCATATGCCCATTGCATGTCTGGTGGTGGCACTGGTCAATCCCAAAAGGTTTTTATGCTGTCAATTGTTTCTGCCACACTTGTGGCAATTGGTCATTGATCTTCGACCTTGTCTGTCATGAGGTCTTCCATCTTTACTCTGGAGCTTGTCGGTTGACACTCCAACAATTCCATACTCACTTGTTCTGCACGAGTATTCTTTGGTAGAAAAGTCTTATCAGGCTGCTTTGTCACCTTTCTTTCAGCTATACTTGGCTAGTCTAGTCCATCCCTCCTTTCCAGAGTTCCTTGGAACTCTTTTTCAGTCTCAGTACTGCTGGTGAGTTTGCCAGCTTCTCCTCAATGTCCTCCACCGTTGCATTCCTGCGACCTTGGAGTCAGTTGTGACTATTGCAATGCTTCTCAGTAGCACAATACTGTCATAACCAGCCATCAGTGTCCACTAGGACAATCCTCTCAGCCCTCAACAGTGTTCTGTTGGCAATTACCTGATTGTTCACAAAGTCAAGTGTGACTTTGTTCTTATGCATGAATGGCATACCAATGATCATATCATAGCAATCAAAGTTTGCTATATCCACATATTCTTTTGTCGGCTGTCCCAATGCTTTTATCTTGACCTCCATGCCAAACTGAACTACAGCATGACTCCCCACAGTTCCCAGCTGGAGCATTAATGGCTTCTTTAGCTCATGAACATGTATAGCATTTACATGCACAAACTGGGGCATAATGCCCATAGTGGTACTCCCAAAGTCCCACAGCATCCACACTAGATGCCCATTGACCTCAACATAGGTCACAAGACACTCCTTCTCCTGAGAAGTATACTGAGGTTGCTGCAGCTTGTCAGCTGCCTTCTGAAGAGTCATGTGTTGCATGCAGATGTGGCTATCTCTTTGATGCTCAGTCAGAGCAAACATGTGCTTCTCCTTGTCATTGCAAGCATAGTAGTCATTATCATATACATCTACCATGACATATCCATCTCCCTCAATCTGAATGCTCTCAGTGTTGTCAGCAACCAATTGCTCCTCTATCTCTTGTGGAGCTTCCTCATCCTTGATGAGTTCCTCTCAGTCCTCCTCAGCATTGCTTCCCACTGCTGCCATATGAGCAGCCTGCACTTGTGCTCTCAGTGCTTTGCACTCCTTCAAAAAGTGGCCAGTCCAGCCACAGTTGTAACACCATGTTGCTCTGCTGCTAGGCTTGTAGCCTGTGCTACTACCACCAAAGGCGGCCTTGGGAGGGCCCACTCTTGGTGGAGCATTCCACATTGCCTTTATCCATATTGGCCTGCTCCAGGTGCATACTGACCGTCCTTCACCACTGGTGAATTACCAGTCATTCCTGGCTCAGGCTTATGGCCTGCTGATAGTGTTCACTGTACTGCAAACTATGGATTGCAGTTTTGCTCCATTTTGGAGTGCTTTGCCAAAAACATTCCAATCTTAATAGGTTGGTAGTGTCCCTGTGCATGGCGCAAACTGCGCTGGTCATAATGGATTGCAGTCTGTGCAGACTGCTTGTAGCATATTGCATACGCTAAGAATTTGGTCACAGTATTGACCTCTGGCAATAGGTTGTTGTTGTGTATCAGTGCGCAATGCATTTCAGCTGGTATTCCATCTAGAAATGTTTCCTGGATGGTAAACTCATCCAGATATACTGCTATATTCTGTGCATGACCCACAAAGTCATCATAAAAGGTCTGAATGCCCGTTTGAGCATTATATACTATGATTCAAAAGGCTTCGCAAGCCTCTTGCATTGTTGCCGCATTCACAAAGCAGTTGTACAATTCAATGAGGACCTCCTTGAAGGTCTAGTCATGCTTGTCCCTATTTGTATGCAGGACATGTCTGCAAAACCAGTTCCATGCTTCCCCATCAATGAATTCATGGAGCACAAATATGCGCTCCTGGTCCATGTCATCACTCCTATAGCAGCAAGCTGCAAGGTGATAGCATACATCCATAGCCCAGTCTTCCAACTGGGAAAACTTATGTCCTCTGGCATATGGTTTAATATGCTTTCCTTCAGCTTAACAAGGCTTGACTCCATCTGGAAATTTGAACCGGAATCCGAGGGAGTCATCCACTAGACAATTGAGGCAACTGTGCATATGATTTATATGGATCTTAACTGCCTTGTTCATTCCAGGCATGCTCACATGCAAATCATGAGGTGCAGCAATGACCATGCCCTAGTAGCTGGATACAGAAGCTCCTCTGTCCTTCATTCAGGATGCAGTGTCTGTGGAAACTGGAGTACCAGGTCTTCTGGTCAACAACCAGGAATTTTATGATTGTCTTGACAATCTCTATTGTTTCTGTCATTATTACTATGACCATGCCCACAATCTTCCTGGCAATTGTTGTTACCAGTCCTTGCAACAAACTGTCACCTCATATCATCAATGGGCATAACACCTTCATGCCCTTTGAAGACTACATCCTGATTGTCTATCAATGACTCACCTCATTCCTACAAGTCTTGATTGCAAATGTGCTGATAGTTCATGCACTCAATCCAGTTGTCCACAAGATGGACTCATCATGTGACATGTTGCAGTGTAACCAGTTCATCTGAAATGCTTTCTTTGTGTTCCTCTTCCTTGATCATAAGACGTCTATGAGGCATTCTCATTTCAGGTGGCTCTTCCACCTCATTGTCTTGAGGGTGGTAAGACGTTGCTGTCTTCACCTCTGAATAATGCCTGATGAGGCATTCCGCTTGTGTTGGCTTGCCGTTGCATGGCATTTTGACATCTCTTGTAGTCCTGTTGGGACTCATCGGCCTGCTTAGGTGCATTCAAAAAGTCCATTGCCTCCGCAATGTCTGGTTCATGCTGATGCAACAGTGCATTGTAATCTACAGACTCAGCTAGTGTGGCTGTCAATGTTGCTGTCCTGTGAGCTAGCTTGTGCTCAATATACTCATTGAGCTCCAGCTCAAATATCCAAGTAAATAATTCTATATATTCAGTTGAGTCTGACTTAAATACATGCTGGCCTCTAGCAGTCAGTAATTGTAAATGCTTCACAACATAAAGCTGTAGACGCTTCTGTGTTGATTCCTTCATAATCGTTGGAAAATAATCCAGTACCAGCTGCAGCTAGACAGACAAAGTTGATAGCAACCTTGTATTCTCCTCTTCATCAGAGGAGTCCAGTTCAGGCTCTATACCCTGAACTTCCCTGAGGCTCTTATGCCCCATTTGTGGCTCTCTGCCACTGTCTACCTGTTCCTCTACTACTGGAGGCGCTAATGGTGCCTTCTCCTTATCTAAGTCAATATATCCAGTCACTGTGGCTGGACTCGCTGGTCCTGGCTTGGCTCCATGTTTGGGCTGCACAGTTCTAAATGGAGTGCTGTGCACAAGGGCACTACCCTGTGTTATGTCTGCATCTTGAATGGGTTTGCCTAGTGCCCCTGATGAAAACAGATTGTGTTCAGGCAAAGTCAGGTAGATCAAAGAGGGTATGTTCATCACTAGTAGCAACAACTCAGATGCAAACAATTTGTCTCCTGGTCTAGGACTAGGGTTCAAAATAGCCTTCATCTGTGATACAAATAATCTGCCTAGCATGCCAAAGCTCTCACTCATGTTGCGAGCTACTCTGTCATTCCATTTTGGTGGGGGCTGGTATTTTGATGCTAAAGGCATTTCATGGGATTTGGAACCACTTAGTGGCTCTGAGAAACCTGGTGGTTGCTCAAATGAGTCAGCCATAGAACTAGATGTCAACATAGCAAAAAAGAAGTCCCAAAGTTTGATGAGTGTTGCCTAGTAAGGTAACCAGAGCCCAGAGTCTAAAGCCAATAGCAGAAGATTCAAAAAAATGTAGCCAGTAGCTACCAATAGAACAATCTTGCGTGTTTCATGCAGTAGCTGAATCAGACTGAATTATTGGATTAGACTAGATATGTTGTGAATACAAGATGTTACCCTTATATAATCTATGGATGCACATCAACAGTATGTGTCAGATGCTAAATATGGTACAATATGCACCATGGGCACAGAGAATATAGTATAGGTAACCTAACTGGTTACAAAAAAGCAGCATGCTGTCTTTGGAGAGTCAAGCATCCAGGTCAGCACATCAGCTCATAAAGGTAGAACAGCTGCGATCAAAGCTTGTGTAAGAAGAGTCCAGGCTGCATGTCACACACCTGATTTTGACTGACTTGCAAAAGACAGCTGAGTGGTCATTGCCTGTGCAGCATGAGCAATACTCACCAACTTTAAACTTCTGACAATTTCCACATTGGAGGAGTTCATAATATCTTTGCAAACTAGAACATGAAGATTTGATGTTCAATGAGCACATTAGCAGATGCTGCATTGTTGCAGGTGATTTTGAGGAATGCAGCTGTTTGTTTTGGAGATTGCATGTTAGAATGTTTGAACCATTAAGCCAATGAGATTGAGTTTACATCTAGGCCATTTTCTAATTCAATGGTCTAGAGGCAGGTGAAGTCTTCAAGGTTGAATGAGCTGACACACAAGACAAAGCAGGCAATCATACTGTATGCCTTGTTAAGAACCTCCATATTCTGACTAAAGATGGTGTCAAACAGATGCCATTTAGTGACTGCATGATGGCAGAATCTAGTGGCAGAGTCAGCAGTATCAAATTTAGCTAGGTACACACTGCTGCTAATGACCCTCAGTCCTATAGCATGCATGTGCAGGGTCTCTGGCATTAGTTCTCCATCTTCAAATTTATGTGGCCTCAATGCCTTCTCATCAAGTTGCTTGAGAAGCTTATTAAGCTTATTGCACAGTTTTGAAGTGCCCAAGGCTGTGAAGTCTTTGGGGGCTGTGGAGTCATGAGGGTTGAGCTGAATGAAGATTGTGTGGGCATCTTGCAGAATGCGCTGCTAGATCTGTGCAATGTCAGCAGGTAACAGCAAGTGGTTGGTCAAGTGTCAGGTTCCGCTGACCATGGGGGCTCAGTCCACTGGGCGAATACCTTACGTGGTGATCACCGTGTCCACAGATGCAGAGCACCGGTAGGGCTTGGAGCATGGGAGACCAAAGCAGGGTGGGGGCGGTGCGTAAGGGAGCGCTGGTGGTGCCAGCGGGTGGACGGGTGTCAGGGAGGGTGGAGGACAAGTGCCGGGGTTAGGCACGAGTCCCGGGAGTACAAGAGGATGGAACAAGCGAGTGCCAGTGAGCAAGCGAGTTCTGGGGTTCAAGAGACGACGGGGCGGGGACTTAGCGAGTCCCGGGAGTGAAATCAGAGACGCAGGGGTTAAGCGGGCCAAAAGGGGAAAGGGTTGAAATAAGATGAAGGGAAAGGGGACAGGCCGAGATGGAGAGCCAGGGACAGAGGAGTCGAGAGAACTTAGAATAGAAAGGGAGAGAAGAAGCAATTAGATTAGATTAGAGGACGAGACGAGTAGAGACGAGGCAGGAAGATGAGACGAGACGAGTACAATAAGAAAAAGGCAAGTAGAAATAACGAGACCGGGACACGCGAGGAAATGAGATCAAGACAAAACACAACAGAACAATACGGGGTTATGGTAATATCAAGACTAGAGTACTACTTACTACTCTACAACTTATATACTACACGGGAGGTAGGCCCCGGGGTCCAGGCCCGGGTTCCAGTGGCGGAGTGTGGCACCGGGGCTTGGGGTGAGACCTGGGGGCCACACAGGGCGAGGTTGAGACATGTCACGTGGTGTGAAGGTCTCATACTGGAAACGCAGAGACACACGGTGGCGGGGTGGTAAGGAGGGAGTGGGAGCGGGGCATGGTGGTGCGTGATTGTGATGCGTGATGCGTGATAGGGGTCTTGGCGCGGGCCAGGGGTCATGGGTGATGCCGGTACTGATGTGGCAGTCATGGTGGTGATGACTGGGGGATGCTGCAAGTGGCAGTGGCTGGTGGCGGTGACGAGCGGTGATGGCCGGGGATGCCGCAAGTGGCGGTGGCTGGTGGCAGTGACGGGCAATGATGGCCGGTGATGGCCGGGGGGTGCCAAGGGGGTTGGCCGAGTAGCGGTCTGGGCCTGGAGCAGTCGTGGGGGTTGTTTTGAGAGGGGTTGGAGTCCCGGGGCCGGCACTGAGTCCTGGAGGTCTGTAGCGGGTCATGACATCAAGCCCCAAATGTGATAAAGGAGAGGACTGGGCTTGGAGGCAGCCTTGGCAATTGTGGCCCATGAGATGGGGGCATCTGTCAGCATAGATGGGGAAAGAGCTTGCAAGTTTAGATGCCAATGCATTTAGCAAAGAAGAGATTCCCTCCAACTTTTTTGAGGTTGCCTTCAGTTCAAGAGTCAATTCAGCACACTTTGAGTGGCTGGTAGCAATAAAGTTGACCGATGTGCCCAGTTTCTTTATATCTATTGATGCAGCTTGCTGTTTTGGATGCAACTGCTTTGGCTAGGGAGTTAGAAACATGGTCAATTATGTCAGTGTCAAGAATGAAGGCAACAGCTAGAGCTGCTCGTTTGAGGTCTTCAAGCTTGGAGGAAATGACAGCAATGACTAGGATGTTAACAAGTTTGGTGTAGTCATAAGGCTTTGCTGCCAGTATCCAGCCTTTTATCTTTAGCCATTTGCATGTGTCATTCACCAATTTGATTGGCCTTGCATCAATTGCTCTCAGAGACCTCAAGTTGGAGTAGGTCAGAAGTGGACACAAGGAGTATGGGGTTGTGGACTGGCTGGGACTGCTAGATTGACAGCAACTAGTTGGTTTTGGGCTAAGAGTCATTGAAAATGAGCCAAAAAGCATAAATCATGGGAGAGAAGGAAGCTTAAAAGGTGCTCAGATGCCAAAAGAGAGACTGAGAAGGAAAATAAAGTTTATATGCTAACTACAATCATTGCAAATCCAGGACCCCAAACAGGATGATGGGAGTAAAAGATTAAAAAGCATCATCTTATCTAGCACTTGCTGACACAGCACTCATTACCTGTGCTTGATCAGAGCTGCTGCTATCCACAAAGCCCAGCTCCTATGCCTAGATTAGACCTCCAATGCCAACACCCACCTCTATTCAGCTACAGACTGCTATGCTTCAATCAGACCTCTACCTAATGCCACACTCCACCTCCTGCTCCACTATAGACCCTGCCAGGGCTTGCTCAATGGCTCTAGAGCTTGCCCACTAGCTCTGGACCTCATAGTGCTCCTCTTTAAACAAGCTATGTTGGTAGATACTGTAGCCTTAATATTGCTAGTAACTCCTGGTCTTATTTGGTCCTTTGTCTCATATTTTGTGTCTTGCATCTTGTGTCTCATATTTCTGACTTGCTACAATCTATCTCATCTCATATTAACTTCTTCCCATTTTCTCAACTCTCATCATACATATCAATTTATCTCTTTCTTGTCTCTACTCACCTTAATTTACTCTGTGCCCAGTTTTTTTAATTAATTCTTTGCTTCTTAGCTTAATACAACTATTTGCCTCCCTCCACTTGTAATTGGCTTTGGCCCACAACCCAATTACTCCTGCTTGACTATGCCTTAGCTCTGCTTTGCTACATGCCTTTTATCTTTATAGCCACTCTGCCCCTGAGCTTGCTAGCTCACCCTAGAGCACTTATTGCAGCCCTGAAGCCACAACCCTTGTTTTTCCAGTACTTCTCTGAGACCTGGCACACTCTTCTGTTACTGAAGCACCATGAATTGGTCCTGGAGCATACCTAAACACTTGGGTCCAAACTTTAGTCAGTCAGTGCAAGATGCACATATAATTAACCAACCTCTAGTAAGCAAATTCATGCCCTATTATCAAGTGCAGATGTTTGGGCAGTTGCAGCTGCAGTTGGCACTAATGCAGCAGCAAGTTGCATTGTATAGCCAGCAAATTCTGGTGGCTCAGATGCATATTTTTGGGCAACTCCAACTGTTTAGACAAAACCAAGCACTACAATTTTTAAGCAAGGATAGATGCCTATGTTCTTTTATCTATTGCCAATGGGCCAGCAACTAATAGGACATGATGCCACAGGAAACCATGAATGTGCCACCAGCACTACTGCAGGCTGCAAGAAGTGAGCAAGTGCCAGCATATTAGCCCATGAAGGTTGACAAAGAAGAGTGCACTAGGGCAAGTGAAGGATTGCAACAAGCAGGGTTGCAAGTACAACAAGAGAGGCAGTTGTTGCCACTGCACAAATCATATTAATGTGTGGAGAGGAGAGCAAGCCTCTTCTCCTATAAGATGATCACTGCCCCTGCCTTAGTAAAAAGATACACATTGGTCACTGCTACCCCAGCAAGAGAAAGGATGGTGGAATACAACTCCTCCAATGTGATCTTTGCAAAAGGAGGGGTACTGTAAGAGCAAGGCTTATCATTTGTAAAACTTCTTCCACAGAGCCAGCAATGCAAGCAACAGATAAGAGTCAAGCAGGCACAGAGGCAGGCAAGAGTTGGGCAAGGAATAAGTAAAGCAAGCAGGAGGGTTTATGTCACCACAAATGCTTACAGTTGATTCAATAGATAGGCCAGGAGAATACTCCTATTGTTCAGCCTGGAAATAAATATCCTATTCTACAGGCTGCCTTTATATACTATATTGGTGGCTGTGCTATTACTAATACTGTTTAACTAATCAAGCCCTGGTATGTAATGGAGTATGACTAACAATAATCAATGCTGAGTAAAGTCCATGCATATGACTCATCAAGGCTGACTACTGAAAGATGGAAGGGGATACAGTGGGCCAAGCAGTCATTCAGAAGTGCTAGAAGTGGGCACATCATCAGACTAAGCTCAGAATAGTATTGAAAACAGTCAGGAGACTGGTCTCCTGTCATCAGCCCTTTCTGTCAGGGGACGCTTCTTTTCACTTATATTTCTTGCCTCAGATCACTCTTTCTTGAATTACTTAGTCCAGTGCCAGACCCCCTCAAACGTCAAGTTGGGCTCATCAAGTTGGGCTGGGTTTCAAATGAGGGGAAATTCCTGCCATCTAGCCATCATTTTCCCCCTCATTTCAGACTCAGCTGCACATGTGATCTAGACATGTGATCTCAGCAGGTGATCCAGACATGTGACTTGGACATGTGACTCGTACATGTGACCTGGACATGTGACTTGGACATGTGACCTGGACATGTGACCCCAACATGTGACTTAGGTATCATGTGACTTACCTCGTTTTCTTCAACACCTGGCAGGGTGGATCTTTAGACTTGTTCTCTTTGGATTCCCCTCTGCCAGGTGTGTAACTATTAATACTAATTACCTATACATATATTAATATACTTTGGATTCCCCTCTGCCAGTTGTGTGATTAGCCGCAACCTCCAGAGGTCGCCCTTACACTTTCTCTAGGTTTGTTACCTCAACAATTAGTGTTCACCTTCTCTGAGGTGGGCAGGAACAACAAGCAGTGTTAGTGCCATTTAGTGCTGCAAAAGTGCCTTGAGTATAATGCCCATAGGCATAGTCAATGGATTATTGGAGACAACAGAACTGGAGTCAGAGTAAAGAGGGCCATAGGTGAGCCAAATAGCAGTAAAGATGCTACTGGAGTTGGTGTAAGGAGATGCTCCATCATGGAAAGCCAAGCCAAAGCTTTGACCGCTCAAGTCCACCACTAGGAGGGAGTGAGTGTTGAGCAAGCACAGCAGCTGGCAGCTGGCAGGCAAGAGGAAAGTTTGCCAGCAAGAGGCGGAGCAGGAGAGCAAGGGCAAAAGACAAGGTCATCACTGAGGAGCTTATAGTCAAGCTAGTGTGTAGACTCAGAAGCAATGCTATTGCTAGGACTGGAGATGTCTCATCTCCTAGTCCTACTTATATACTACATTAGACACACTATGACTATGACATATTGACTAATAGAGCCAGTATGTACTAAGCACTAATGAGTAAGCAATAATCAGCATGAGTAAGCCAGCCAATGGCATAAAAGCCTGCTGACAAGTAGAGTAGGTCCAAAGACCAGCTGATCTGTCAGATAATAATGCCAAGACAAGGAGGGAGCCAAACAGGGCTGGAGCGGTCCAGATGGTGGCTAGATAGGGGTGCCAACATCAACACAAACTAAGCAAGGCTAGAGTGAATAGTCTAAAACTCATCTCCTGACAGTTGGTAGGAGAGTTGAATCATCCCTATCTGCAGGTTCAGAGAAGTCTGAGGTAGAGTCAAGCACAGGGGCTATAGAAGGTGGCGGTGGTGCTGACTGAGTAGTAGGTCTTGGAAGTGGACAAAGCGGTGCCTTGGGAGGGAGCCAGTGTAGCAACTGCTAGCATTGCATTGCCAGATCACTGCTTCCACAGTGCATGCATACACTTCTTAGCAATGTGCTTTCTAAAGACAACAAGTGCTTCACCAATCTGCTGGTCAGCACCCCAAATGGTGACAAAGCATTGGCCTTCACTACTAGCTAAATCAACTAAGAAAGTGGCCAGCTAAGAGCCAGACAGGTCATGGGCTTGTTTAAGGTCCCACCCCTGATGTCCAACAACATGCACAATAAGAGAGTTGGAAAGCTCAAGGGTGCATTTGTAACAAGGGACTTTACTATCAGTAGGAGGAAATCCTGAGCAAGGGAGATGGCCAGGAGAGTATTAGAAGAAGAGTATGCTGCCCATCAAGGACAGCAAGAGGGGAGCACAATAGAAGTTCAGTAGGCTTAAAATAGCCAGAAGGAGCTGAACAATAAGCAACCAGACTGTTACTAAGCTTATCAGCAGTTCAGACAGCAGTAACATCTGCTTTTTAAAGCAGCTAGTCTACATTTAAGAGCAGCAAATATCATCTGCATCTGCTGAAATAGAGAAAGCTAGTTGGCAGTCCACTGAGGCATTGCAGATGGGCCCATTCTAGGAACAGAAGGTATGCCAGAGACTAGGTTGGAAGGGCAAGCAGAGGAGGCCAATGTAGGAGTACAAGTCAGAGAGGTAGAGGAAAACTGAGAGTCAGAAGACATAATAGAGGATAAAGTTGAATACTGTGAGCTAGAAGGGCACACAGTGTAGGAGGCTGAACAACCTATAAGAGCAAAGCTTTAACATCAGTGGAACTCTTTCCACAGAGCCAGAAATGCAAACAACATGCAAGAGTCAAGCAGGCACAGAGGCAGGCAAGGCCCTTGCTTCTGCCAGCTCACTCTTATGCTTGCACTGAACTCAGAGACACAGATGAGATGCTCTTAGCCATACCAGCATCCTCATATGATCCAAACCTACAGCTGACTATCAAGTTTCCACTCCTTGCATCTCTGCTCTGGCTCGGACATGAGCATGCAGGATTGAGTGGATCAGGTGTTGTTGGAGGAGAAGGTGCAGAGCTGGATCCCACAGCAAGGTGTTGGGGTGTAGGCATGAAAAGACGTACGACGTTGACCGCGCGATCGAGTCGCGAATGATTGGCAGCGGGGTTCCATCGGATCGCCAAGGACTCGGATGTCGGGCTTTATCGATCAGACGTATGTTAATATGTACATGACCCATATCCGCCCTGTTTTTCTTCGAACAGCTGTTGGCCCGCGCGCTGTCAACTGCCATACCACACTGGTAAAGGAAAGGCATAATGCTGCTTATTGAATGTTGATTTTTTGTCGTCGAATTCAGTGTCACACTTGAGCCATACTCAGGTGTGAAGGTAAATAGACCTCCCTCAGAGGCCTTGTCCAGGCCCGCTGTGCAGATTTTGCACCTCTACCTCGATACCTCTTACTCAGATTAGTTTAGCACATCAGATATTGATTGACTAGGAAGATACTATATAATACAACATGTGATGGAGCATACAGCCCCAGACCATCACAATCATTTTACCACCAGTCACCTTGTTCCCTCATCGCGTCGGCGACCTTGATGAAACCAGCGACGTTAGCACCAGCGAGGAGAGAGGGCAGGACATCGCCAACGAGTCTCTCGCCGGACCACTTGGCGCCAGCATTGAGGCACTGGGTGTACGCCTCCGCCATGATGCTCTTAAGCCTGCTGTCAACCTCCTCGGTAGTCCAGGCGAGACGCTGGCTGTTTTGGGCCATCTCGAGACCGGAAACGGCGACACCACCACAGTTGGCGGCCTCTGCGCGTCAAGTTTGACGTTGATATCAGTACTGAACTGATCAAGTGGAAGGGGGGCAAAGAGGCTTACTTCCGGGAGCGTACCAGACACCCTTGCCGTCCCTACGGGCCTTCTCGAAGACTTTGATGGCCTCCTCGGTGCATCCCATGTTGGAGCCCTCGGCAATGACACGGACGCCGGCGGCAACGAGAGCCTCGGCTTCCTCGCCGGATACTTCGTTCTGAGTCGCACCGGGCAGAGCGTGGTGGACGGCTGAGAGGAGAGTCCAGGGGCGCTTGCCAGCATGATATGCGAAGCGGTTGCCGGACTGACTAGTACTAACCCATGACTCGAGAGTTCCGCCCTTGAGCTTGAGTTGCCCGATTCTGAGGATGTCGTCTTTAGTGAAGCCCTTGGATGCGATGAGGGAGCCCTTGGAATCGGAGAGAGATTTGACGGTTGCGCCGAGCTCGAGCACCTTCAGCGCGGTGAACTGCGAAACATTGCCGGAGCCGGAGATGGCGACGATGGTCGAAGGCAGGTTCATTGAGTATTCGGGGCAGGCTTTCGCGATCATCTGTAAAGATCGATACCACGTGACAATAAGAGGATTCAAAGGACATACGTGCTGGACGAAATAGACGAGGCCGTATCCGGTGGCCTCGGGACGAATGAAAGAACCTCCCCAGTCGAGGCCTTTGCCAGTGAGCATGCCGACGAACTCGTTCTTCAATTTTTTGTAAGCACCGAAGAGGAAGCCGATCTCCCTGGCACCGGTGCCGATGTCACCAGCGGGGACATCAGTGTCCTCGCCGATATGCCTGAAGAGCTCGCCCATGAAGGCGGCGCAGAAACGCCTGATCTCAGAGTCGGACTTGCCCTTGGGGTCAAAGTCTGAGCCGCCCTTTCCACCACCCATGCTGAGTCCAGTAAGAGCATTCTTGAAGATCTGCTCAAAGCCAAGGAACTTGAGGATGGATAGGTTGACGGATGGGTGGAGTCGGAGACCGCCCTTGTAGGGACCGAGAGCCGAGTTGTACTGGGTTAAGCGATCAATAAGTATATCTTCTTGATCGGCAACCAAAAGTGGCTAACTTGAACACGGAAGCCTCGGTTGACCTGTGGGACACCATTGTCGTCTTCCCAGACGACACGGAACTGGAGGACACGCTCTGGAACCTGGACAATGTCGAGGGCCTTTTGATATTGAGGGTTTGCAGCCAAGAAAGGTTGCAAGCTCTGGGTAAGCTCGTTCAACGCCTACATACAAACGATTTAATCAAGTTTCAATGAAGTAACAGCTGGATCATACGTACCTGCTCAAATTCTGGTTCGATTGGGAGGACCATAGCGATGTCTATGTGGAAAATTTCAATGTACAAGGAACAAGTATTCAATTGCTTATCTCACAAATTTTCTCTTCGATCAGCCGTAGATCGGCGCCGACCGCCGCCTTCCCCTCCGAGTCGCACTTGCCTCGTCACAGGTCACCTCTCAGCGCTCAATATCCAATATTCAATCCTGAGGACGTACTCTAAGCCTAACCAAGCACTTTACTTGTTTCGCTCAGCTCAGTTCCGCCTCCACCATGCTCTTCCTGATTCTTGTCGCTTGGTTGCAAACCGTATTTTTAGTCTTCTTTATGTCTTCCCCGTCTACTGCGTGATGTTTACGCATTACTGAAGAGAAAAATCGGTCTTCAGACTGTTTTCACTAGACCATGTCTCTTGATTCCTGAGGCTACATCCAGCGTCTATCGGTTTGAACCGATTATATCCTGCCTGTAATTGGATAGGCTATGTACTTCAGGACTAATGTGCTTTATAGGTGGCATACCTGATTGAGGTACGTATTCGTAGCTCTTACCTACTACAGGAACGAACGAGAACACAGAGACGACATATAATATCTTTGTCCAAGTGTCTAGCATCGAAAAGGTAATGCAGTTACACCTCGTAAGCCCTCTGCAACTCCCACACCAAGTAAAGGAAATGACCATGTCTCCCTTTATTGATATCGTTAGTAGCACCTTGAGGTAGACTACTCCAGATCTTCTCAGGAATATCATCCAAGGCATTCTCCATACGAGCCAAGGTGAGAGCAGAGATGAACAACTTTTGGTTGCTCCGTCTGACAGGAATCAGATAGCGGTAGTTGCCACCGGCACCCTTGGCAAGGTCGTCGTAGCGTGAGTCTGCTTGGCCTTGAATGACAAGGTCAACATTGGTCAAGGCCTGGGAGACCTGCGTCGTCCACTCGGGAACGAGCCATACAAACCTGGTCAAAAACTACCGTGTTACACTTGATTTTCAATAGGATGGATGTACTTACTTCCCACCAAACGAACGATTGATGTCGTCACTGCCATTGAACCAGTCTCGAACACGGTCGCTAGGTGCGTCTGTCGCTTGATCCCCATATACCACCTCAAGTTCTTCGTAAGTAGCAGCCCTTATCGCCGGATGACGGAGTCATACTTTGATATTACTAATGAACACCTTTGGCTGCAACTCCAGGTCGATAAGGACTTCTTCCTCCATTTCATCTGCGGTAAGCGGGACTGACGTTGCTCGAAGGGCTGAATCTTGGACACTCATACCAGGACCATAGAAATTGCGCTGGTATAGAATCAGCCTGCCATGACCACCGACCGCGTCTGTGAAAAGTATGATTTTACTCTGGATCTAGACTCGATCCAAAGTTGCTCACAGTGACGGGTTTCCTTGGTAGACCAGGTTACAGTCTCTTCCGATTGCGCTTTAACCGTATTTTCAAGCATGTTATTGACTTCGTTGCTTGTTTCATATCCGGTTTTGACACTCGCGGAGATGGGCCCATACGACACGCCAGATTCTAGGTGGATAGAACCCGACTCAGAAAGCTTTCTGGCTTCCGAGGAGACAGTCTCGTTAAACGTTGTAGAGGTGTACGACCCCGATTCGACAAAATCATAAGAGTGGGTGATTTCACCTGATCAATAGATCAACATCCAACGGACAGATGAACACTGGGATACTCACCTGAGTTTCCGCTGTTGTCGTAGTCAAAAACGAGCTCCCAGACGTATCTGGCATTGATGGTGAGGATTGGTTTGGACGTCATGTTAAATAGGGACAACGCAGCAGATCGCAGTAAGAAGGTCAGGTCGGTTTGCCATCGAGCTCGTCACTTGATATATATATCTGTGCAGGTGTACAAAATGATACGAGAAAAACTTTCCAAATTCCAGTCCATATGGCTTTGCAAGTGACGAACACATTTCCAAAGAACAAATGTAGAGCCAAATGCCTTACAGGTGTGCATTCGATTGTCGTGGTTCACAATGGTGACTGTGTTGTACCATTAAGGAGGGTACTCATTAAAGGATTTCCCGTTAACAAGCCATTGAAAGAACTTCAATGTTGCGTTGGTAGATTGACAGGTCATTACCTCTTGGACAACTCACGTGGATATTCATGATACCTAACTCAGGCCGTCCTTCTACTCTTCTCACCTTGTTCGAGATAAAAGACCTTCTGGGAAGGAAGATGGTCCACTTGTAGCAAAGGTAAGAAGGTCTTGCTTGATTAATACAAAGGAAGCCAAGTGGCAAGTGAGCCTAGATTATGAAATATGAAGGCTAAAGGATTGTGCATACGCCACTCATATCTTGCTTGCATATAACCAGATACATGTTCTCAAAGCCATTACTGTGTCCCGGACCCTTAAGGTGCGCCGCAGATGAATGTACATAAATATCCAGGAGGAAAAACTTATGTAAGGTGAGGTCCGTGACATTTCGCAGAAGGTTCCGGTATGGGACATTACATCCCACGAGGAATTTGAATCATTGAAATTTGGTGTGTTAACTTAGCCGCAGAAATGATGATTAAGCTGCTTCTCGTGCTAGGACACCCAACCCACATTGGCAGCGTCATTGACAAGCCCATAATCAGTGTCTCAAACTCAACTTGTGAACAGAAGTTGATACTCATTACATAAAGGTCAGAGTAGCCGGTCCTTGCTAATTCCAGGCATGGAAAGGAGCTCCGGCCCAAGGACTCACGACTGAATATTCTTGGGATAGATGGGAACAAAAGAGTACTTACCATGACTGTCGCGTCAGCCGCTCCGGTTCCCGGGAAAGTCAGTCTCGGTCAAAGCTTGCCGCCAGCGTTCTGGCAGTGTGTCTGCCCTGTAATAACCCTGTCCCTGTTCTTCGATTTTCCTTGTCTTCCTAAGTACTTCCAGGATCTAGGCTCTTGTTTTTACTGTTTGCAAGCTATCCTGTGTCCATTTCCTACCCGCTTTTTAGAGCCTGACATTGTCGACATGTCGAAAAGAATCTGACGAACCAAAATATCTTAAGATAGATAATGGAACCCTGAATTCGTTAGTCCAGTTGTAGATCTTCAAGTATGTGATTTCACGATTTCACAAAACTTGCTGTCGTCTGACACGAAGATGAGTTCCGATACAATTTCAATTCATAATCTCGATCACCTTGTAGTTTTACATAGTACACCAACAATCGACTACAAAAAAACGAAGATCATTGTACGATTGATACAACCTAACACTTTCAGACTGTGAAAGCCCTCTGCATCTTATACGCCAAGTACATATATCCACTGCCTCTTCCCATGTTGATATCGTTAGTAAATCCCTTGGGAAGATGCGGCCAGAACATTATGGGCAACACAAGGTGTGCATCGGACGAGAAGCGAGCCAAGGTGAGTTCAGTCATGAATACATCCGAAGGAGTCTTTCTGACAGGAACGAGGTAGCGATAGTTGCCCCCGGTGCCTTTAGCAAGGTCCTCATGATTGGGACTGGCGTTGGGTGTGATAAGAAGATCGAAATGGGTGATTGCCTCAGAAACCTTCGTCGTCATGATAGGCACAATCCAGACGAACCTGGAAAAGGCGGCTGTTATTTCTCATGACCATCAACGGTGCATCGTAAGTACTTACTTCCCATTGTACATATAGTTCATGTCGTCACTACCTCCGAAGTGGTCTCGAACACGATCAACGGGCGCGTCGACAAGGTTGTCAGAATAAACCACCTGGTACAGTGAGTAGGTAACGCGGAAAAGTTGATGAAAGGATACTACGTACCTTCAATCCCTTGACGAACATCATTGCCATCATTGTCATTTGCATGGGGACTTCTTCGATCATCTTGTCCACGGTAAGAGGCGCCGACATCATTTTAGTAGTTTCCTCATGTACAACCATTCCGGGTGCTTCGAAAACGCGTTGGTAGAGTACCATTCTGCTGTTAGAACCGACCATGCCTGCAGAAAAAGCGGTAAGTAGCTAGTTACTACGATGTCATGATTCACCTACACTTGCGTACTTCCATCCTGCTGTAAGTCACTGTCTCTTCTTGTTGATCCATAGTCATGTTCTGAACGAAGCCAGAGACCTCCTTGCTCATCTTGTGGCCGGCCATGAAGCTGACAGAGACAGGACGGTACGATTCACCGGATTGCATTTCACCCGACATGACGAGTTTCTTGGCTTCTTTCATGAGAGCCTCGTTGAACATCATGGAAGTGTACGTCCCGGACTGCGTGAGCGCGTATGTGTACTCAATTGGAGCTGAAAAGATGTCTGAGTAGGACTATATTTTAATAAATTCGCACGCACCTGGATTTCCGCTGTTGTCGAAGTCGAAAACGAGCTTCCAGACATACTTGGCCATCATGGGCATGATCATGGTAGACGACATGTTGAATCAGTGTAATAGAACTAGTAAGACGCGCGAAGGAAACTTTGTGTCCAAAATCGAACGATCGTCGCGGTTTATATATGCCACTGGATATGTTCCGTGTTATGTCATGGCACAGAAAAAGGTCAGAAACTATTACCTTCTTCAATTACTCATTCGCTTGTCAGATCGAGCGAAATTCGCTGATGACTATGACACGGACTTCCGCATTTCAGTAAGGTGTTGGAGTAAGATTTGAGATACGGTCTTGACATCAGGGGTGCGCAGTCTGCAATGCTCTAGGAATTCATTCAGTGGGAGCTTCTTTGCCTTCCCGTGCGCGGGCGATGATGATTTGATTAGTTATCAGGGCTTCGCAAGCGGCATGTGGAGTATTTCGAAGATCATGATAACACGACTGAGTGAAGGAAGTACCTTGTTGGGAATTGAAGGGTAGTCTTTCATTAGCGTGGCGTCCGGAAGAGTGTGGCACGGTGACTTGTACTCACCAATTTGATTACATTGCTGATCTGGGCCGATGGCGGGCACGAGAAGGTCCACACTTTGCGGAAATGGTAACACTAGGCTAGATGGCAGGAAAGTTGCATAGGAAAACCAATTGAACTGATCGTTGGGAGTAGTGTATAATTCCTACTATGTAAAGGCTTATTTTGGATGTCACCATATATCACGTTCCCCACAAATAGCTCGATATCGATAAGCCAAAAGTAGACCTCGGAATGTTCGAATACATTCTAAAGCAAGATCATTTGACTAGTTGGAAACCGGCAGATATGATGAATCGACTTCAGAAGACCAAAATTTTAGCACTGAGTGGATAGGAGCAGCACTGGAGAAGCATGGCGCGAGAACTACATGCCAATCAAAATCCACATGAGCCAGAGACTTGGAGCGTCTCGCATTATCGATCGATTCAATATCGATCGTTGAAGTGGAGGAGACAATCATGGCGAGAGAAATCTGTGATTAAAATGGTCAATCCAGGCATGATATAGGGGCGCTGAGTTCTCGTTTCTCACGACCGAGTGCAATTCTGCTTATCAGAGTCGAGCACTAGATCTTTGATAGTACGAACTTTGAGCTCAACTGAAAAAACTTTGAAAAAGAACCACGATCGCATCACATCAGATGACGTGACTGTGTGACTTATGTCCTCCAAAGTCGACAAAGTCGCCCCCGTGGATTCTGTGCCTGCCTAGTTCTACGCATGTTATTCATTGTCACTTCGCTCGTTGGCCTTCTCCCTCAGCCTCAGCTCTCTCCTCTACCTCTGACGCGACACCAAGGCTTTCTTTTCATTGCTCGTGTGTCTAGGTATCTCAGGACTTCATGTTCTGACTCATATAACTGACTGAAGTCGAAAAAGAAGCTATAATCAATGGTGATCACGTTGATTTCATGGTGTAGTTTAAGTTGAGTGGGAGCATACCAAGTGTGCAGACTTCTTACGAGAGCTTCTTGTCAAACATGCTCATCGAAGAATCTCATGGTAACTACATTGAGTTCGAATTAGCCCTCCGCTGAGGTGGAATGACACAATGCTGACGAGCATAGTCCATCGACTTGATTCCAAGTCCAGTATTTTTGTACTGTCTTTCCTTTCGGGACAGAAGACTAGCATGCATCTGATTCTCACGAGTGAGGTGTTTATTGCAAGGCGTGTCGTCAAATCACTAGGTCTGCCTCATATGCATGCACAGAATATCACGTAAAACTCAAGCAGAATCGAATGAAAAGGTATACATATATTTTGGTTAGATAATAAGATAGGATTTCCACCAAGCCTCAGTTGAGCGCAGGCACAACACGAGCAAGAAGTGATTCCAGCCCCTCCCAGAACATCGCGTCCCTCACCTCTTCTCCCTTCGAGAACCTCATCGCCGGTCTATCCATCCATTCCCCGTCCTCCCGCGTGTCCAGCCCCGCATTTTCGAGTCTCTCCACCACCGCACTCGCGTCCGGCCGCTGATCAGCCCGGAATGCCCAGCACTCCTCCATCAGGCCCCACATCTGCAACGTCAGCCCGTGCTTCTGCCACGCCGCATCACTGTCCTCTGGCCGTGTCGGTGTCTCGCCTCGCAGAATACTCCGCATCACCGACGTTGGGTTAAGTGTTTTGTAATATGGGTATCGTCCTGTGAAGATCTGGATGGAAAGTTCAAAACTAGAGAGAGAGAGAAAAACAGGTTGGCATGCACATTCACCTCATAGCAGACGCTGGCCCAGGCATACACGTCGCTTTCTTTCGTATTGTATATCTTCTTGTCTTCTTCTGCTAAAAGTTCTGGAGCCTGCCATCGTTCAGTGCCTCCCTTTGATGCCATAGTTGACTGTGTGCTCCACTTAAGAATCTGTGGGTCAGTTACACTAGACAACCCAAAGTCTCCCAAGGCCGCTCTCCCAGAACTATCAATGAGTACATTCAGCTTGGTGAGAAATCAATCTTTGGTACACAACAATAAGCAGAGGATGGCCCTTACCCCCTTCAAATCCCCATGAACGATATTGTTTCGGTGCAAGTATTCCATTCCAGCTGCTGTATCTGCACACTGGGGGGAATATCAGCATGCCGTCACATTCGAATGCTTACTCACAAGAAGTAATCGATTAGCACCTGGATTCTTCTTCAAATAGTACTCGAGGTTCCCATTTGCAGCCCAAGGTGAGACAAAGGCAAACCGCAATCCAATTCTGGCGAGTCCGTAGAAGGGAAGTATATTCCGATGCGATAGCTGAGCCCAGGGGATAGCCTCCTTTGCATACGCCTTGCTAGTCCTTGTACCTATGGCCTGTACAAATCAGAAAGGGTGTACGCACCTTTGCCAGTTGTTCAACATCTAAATTCTGGTATTTTCTGATTGCCTTGAAACACATATTCTTGCCTTCAAAGGAGATCTTATAGAGGTCCCCAAACTTGCCCTGTACATCTGGTTCATCCCCAAGCTTCTCTGGAGGCTTTTTCAAGAAAAGCTGAGTGGGGTATAGGTTCTTGTCTTTGGAAAATCTGCACATTGCAGCAATCATTTGTTTCCGATCTTGAAAACTCTTGGCATCCAACAGCTTTTTTGTGGTTTATTGAGTAATCCACATGTGAGCATTTTGGGGTTTACCGTTTGAAAGGCATCAAGAATGTTCTGAGCATCAGGTTTACTGCAGGAAAGCAGACGCCTGTAATAAGTGTTCGTGCTGAATATGACACTGAGAGAGTCCGTCACTGATTTTCGTAGCGTTTCCTGCGACAAGACAGGGGCAACACACGAAGGCTGCACATGCCAGCGCCTCTCGCGCTCCTCCTGCTTGATCTTCTCGCCCTGGCTGTCCGTCGAGCTCGTTTTGTCTACCACACTCACAGCCGCAGCCAGGTCCACCCGGCTGTTGCCCAGGCATTCATGCAGGCCACCCGTGAGCAGCGTGCGCCCGACGGCACCGTGGTTGTCCAAATGCAGGTAATCAGACCTCAGCTTATTCATATTCTTATACCTCCGCAAGCAGGTCGCAAACGGCGCATGCATACAGCTTGACGCGCTTTTCTGCCCTGCGCTCGATATTGCGCAGCTCGGTCTCAGTAAACTGAATCCGCCTTGGAACTGGAGAGACCCGCCGCTGACGGACTGGGAGGTCAGGGACGTGGAGGGACTGGTACCGAAAGAGGCGGACCGAGCGAGACCGTTGGCTTCACGTTCACGATGCTTGCGCTCAAGGAGGTCCTTGACGTGCTCGAAATCCTCTGATGGTGCAAAGTTGCACGAGCCATAGTTCATGTGGAACGTGAGTAGTCGGACTGTTGATGGAGCTCCTTATCGCTGGCGTTGAGCTTGACCGAGACCTCATCGATGTTCTTTGGGTTGCTGGGGATTATGAGTGGAGTAGATGTAGATGTGGAGAACAACACTCACTCGAGCTGGGCAGACAGGGAGTTCTGGGGAAAGTGCGCTCCCAAAGAGACGGCGCGAGAGATGGGGCAGCTGAGAAAATAAGAAGGGTCCTCGTGTTCGCCGTGGTATGATCTCATGGAGTGGTCATGTGCATGTGCAGAGTTGGGCTGGAACGTCGCCATTGTGGTTTTAAACAAGCACTGTGCCCCACTGAGCCGAGCGTTTGTCCATCTTTCTTATCAGTGAGGCTGTAATAAGTAATCTAATCTGCCAAGAGGGATCAAACTCCCATCTTATCAAACTGTAACGTCCTCTGCAAACTCTCGGCCCAGTTAACCTACCTTCTACTTCCACGCAGTTTCGCGCCTTTTCCACATTTCATTGCGTTGTCAGATTTCCACGGAATTGGCAACGCATTCTTCATACTAAACCTCTCGTATCCTGATGGCTACCATACCTCAATCGCCAACTTCATTGTAAAACTGCCCACCGCTTTCCGCTCTCCTGTCCTCGGCCAATTTCCAGGGGAGTTTCCAGGAGCCAGAGCCTAACAACACAGCCGCACTGGAACCCACTCCATTGATTTACGTCTCCCCCTCCATTACTTCCCATGCCCGGGCTAGTGTGAGTATGTATGTATATTGTTTTTTGGGATTAATTGATTGATACATTTCTTAGCGGCAAGAGAATGTCTTACAATCTTTTAGGAGGAGAGCAGCTCGACGATCACAGGACTCCGCTCGGGCTGAAGAAAAAGTGGCACAGATGAGAGTAGTTGAGGGAAGACAGCTTTTGCGACAATTACAGCCATCAAGCCAAACTCGCGCGCGTAAAGATTCGACTTGCGAATGAGCAAATCGCTTCTCTGCACTTATTCATGGAAAAACAGAGTATACCAGAGGTGGCCACATCAGATTGACGTTCATGAAGGAGTGCTGCCCAGTGAAAATGGAGTACTTCCCTCCTCTTCGAAGACCTTCCATCTCCCTAATGTCATATATGCACCTTTGGCAATTAATGCTCTCTGATAACATGATCTGACCTTCACATCCTCTGATGACATGATAGCATGACTAGGTCACTTTATGTACTCCATACTATTCTTAAATTCTCTCTTTTCTACACTCAGACCTCACTCATAGTTCAACATTATCAGGAGACAAGCAACAGGAACGTGCTCTGTATTCCTGTTGCGATCCAAATGGAAATATAGTATAACTTCTTTGTTTTCTTATAAGGCTAGTCCACCTCCACAGTTTCCTCCTCCTGGTGGAATGATGCCATCTTACATATCAACAATCGTGCAACTTGAAGTTAAACTAGTAGATATATCCCATTTGATATGGCTCACCACAAGTAGAATCCTGGACGTTGATGCGTTTGGGTTGCCAACAGCTGTCGGTGTTAATATGATATCCGTTTCAGAAGCTGCCTTTTTGATGCCAGCTCTGGACGTTCCAGTGTCGCCATTCTTTGACAATGACTCAGAAATCTGGAAACACTCACAGCGAAACAGGCGTTACTAACAACCATTCTCGCAGATTGTACTTTTGGTTGTTGTGACTAGCATGTTAAATTTGGTAGTGGTTGTCACTGCGGTCTATGATGTTACACTCGTATACTATGTGTTTGTCCCCATAATGCGTTATGGCAGCCAATATGTATCGTAAAGGTACGAGTTTGATATGGGAGTTCTCCATTGGACTGATAGATCGGAGGTGCTGCCTTTGTTCTATCAGATAAAATACAATCAGATCTGATTGATCTGGATTTTATGTTGCCTGACGTCTATTACACCACCTCCTCTCGAAATTCACGAGTCTGTACGATTGTTACTTAAGCTTTCTAATACTCGATATTAATATCTCTCTTGTCTTGAGGGATTTTACTGTTTACTGGCCTTTTTGGTGAATTGATCAAGAACCAGAGATAATATAGGTATGCCTCTAAAAAGCCAACTTGGATATCCAGTGTAACCATGCATTTCCTTGTTTCCTTGCAGGTTAATTGGAACGAGGTGCTTCACCAACTTGAAATCTGATAAGATCGAGCCATCAGTCGACAGAGTCATTTTCGGCAGAACTCAGTGACTGTCACCATCTCGAAAACACACATTTTCTATAGAACGCTTTCGTCAGTCACTCTTTCAAAATTCTGTCCCTTCCATCTCGGGGCGGTCGCCCATATTCACGTCTATTCTCAAGTCTCGCGCCTGTAGCCTATCCCAACAAGCTCTGTAATAAAAGTTCGATCATGGCATCTGTTTACTCGGAGGAGGACTCGAAGCTCATCGCAAGCCTTCACAAGTTGTCTCACAAATCTCCAAAGCTTGTCAAGTCATCGACGTACAATGCGCCGGCGGATCCTAATACTGTCGTTCGCAGTTGGAAGATGAATGAGTTCAAGTACTATGACATCCCTTCCCCATTTCCAACGCTGGCGCGTGGGCTCTTTACAGTAGAGCTTGCCAAGGAGGACGTGAAAGAAGCTATAGAGGAAAATGAGGCAGCAAAGGAGGAGGTGGATGTGAGGGATAAGAAATTTCGAATTGTGGCCCGAGGCTATGACAAGTTTTTCAACATTGGTGAGGTTCCATGGACTACGGTGCGTCTAATTCCTGGATAACACCTTGTCATATAGTAATTTTCTCTTCAGTGGTCTTCTCTAGAGTCGCATACCGCATCGCCGTATACACTTTCCTTGAAATCCAACGGGTGTATCATTTTCATCGCGGCCCTGACCCCGAGCAAGCTACTTGTCACTTCAAAGCACTCTCTTGGCAGTGTTTCGGGAGTCAAATTGAGTCACGCAGAGGCGGGAGAAGCTTGGCTCCGCAAATACCTCGTTCAAAAAGCACGCACGGAGGAGGATTTGGCGAAGCGTCTCTGGGAGAACAATTGGACCGCAGTAGCAGAAGTACGTGATTTTTGTTCCCTTTTTTTTTACCTTTTTATCTATCTTGTTCCTAGCTTTGTGACGACTCGTTTGAGGAGCACGTCCTTGCATACCCCCCGGAGAAAACTGGCCTTCATCTCCATGGGATTAACGTCTCTACCAAAGCCTTCGTAACCCTTCCCCAGTCTGAGGTCGATGCCTTTGCTGAAGAGTGGGGTTTCATAAAGACACCCTCGATTGAGATAAATACCATCGCCGGCGTGCGGGCGTTCACGCAAGAGACCTCCGAGCTCGGCGAGTGGAACGGCGAGGCAGTCGAGGGCTTTGTAGTGCGTACGCACGTTACCGAGCCGCCCTCAGGAAAGGGAAAATCTACAGCCGCCTCGCCGTATGCCCCCGGGTCTTCCTTCTTCTTCAAAGTCAAATTTGATGAGCCATACATGATGTACCGCGATTGGCGTGAAGTCACAAAGAGGCTCCTGAGTCTGCAGGGGAAGCTCGACGCTTCGTCCGTGTCTAAAGCCAAGATGCAGCGAGTGGAGACGAGGGTTTATGTCCATTGGGTGATTGAGGAGATCAACAAGGATCGGTCGCAATTTTCTGAGTACAACAAGGGAAAAGGGATCATTGCCACTAGGGAGAAGTTTCTCAAGTATTTGGAAACGCCTGAGGGGAAGGTGGCCATGGAAAAGGCGAAGAACGGTGGCAAGCAGAACGTGAGTGTCGGGGATAAGAACAAGACGTTCCAGAAGACAATCATCGCTCCCATCGCGATTCCTGGCTGTGGTATGTGTTCTTGCTGTGTACTATACTAGAGCTCTTTTTTGATGCCAGAGACAGGGAAAACTGCTGTCTCCGTTGCACTAGCTCATATCTTTGGATTTGGACACACTCAGAGCGATGACGTGATTGCCAAAAAGCCTGCACCTCAATTTCTCAAAAACGTCAAGGAGCTTTTGAAAACTAAGGACATTGTAATCGCAGACAAGTAAGATAGATTTGAGGATATCACTTCATCCGCTCACCAACTCTCCCGATAACCAGAAATAATCACTTATTACAACACCGCAAAGCCCTACGAGACCTCGCGACATCCTCGAGCGTACCCACTCGACTTCTCGTGCTCAATTGGTGTGTCGGTGGCCTCCCGCAAGCCACCGTTCATCGTGTCTGCGGAGACCGTATCACAGAGCGCGGCTCTAACCATCAGACACTTCGGCCAGACGAAGAGAAGGGACACGAAGAGGTCATCTGGATGTTCCTCAATACGCGCGAGGAGTTTTCGGACAGCGAGGCAGACGCAGCGATTGAGATGGAGGTTGAAGAAGACATGGAGGCTGCCGTCCGACGTGCCGTCGATGGATGCGTGAAAGTGCTAGGCTTTGAGTCGCCGGACGAGTCGAAAATTCGAGAAGCCATAGAGGCAATTGAGAAGTATAAGCCTTCTGTTAAGAAGTCGGACGATAAAAAGAAGACGCGGGATCAAGCAAGGTATTATGGATTATTGGCGGAGGTGGATTTGAACGAGGTATTGACTGAGAAGTTGACATCTATGGCCAATGCGAGTGGTGTCGAGGGAGACGCTGTGGTATTTTGGAACGTATTGAAAGGTGCGGGACGCGTAGCGCAGCGCCCACATGTCACATTTGTTCATCGGAATTCGTTGCCGGCGGAGGAGACGTTATGGAAAGATTGTTCGACGCTTCATATGATGAAGCAGCCTCCATTGTTCAGAATTCGGCTCGGACATTTGGTGTGGAATTCCCGCGTGATGGCTCTCACTGTGGACGAGTTGATTGCTGTGACAGAGGAGGGCGCTCACGATGAGGAAGCCGTGAAAAGGGGGAAGGACTTCCTCGCGGGTCTTTCAGAGGAATTGACAAAGAGGCTGCATATTACCGTCGGAACGAAAAATATGGAGGTGAAGGCGGTAGAGGCTAAGGCGCTTGTGGAGGCATTCCGCAAAGGCGAAACTTCTGATGCAGCTGGTCCTATTAAATCTATTCCTCTCGATGATACATTTGTATCGGGAAGGATTAAAGCCCTAAACAATTAATCGACATAGGATTATGTATACTGATACCACGATTTCTCATTTAGTATGTATTATACGAATTTTAGATCCGCCATCAGGAATCTGTTCATTGCCGTGAGTACGTACTTGTTGATGAGGTTTTGTTTTGATGAGGTTACCAAGCTCTCTAACTATCAACTCTTCTATGGAACTGGACACGTTTCCTGTTTCAGATTTTGGAAGCACACCTTCCGCGAAATCTCGTCTTCAGAGAGCTCTTCAAGTCTATAGAGCTGTTTGGGCCGAATTCTACATCCAGGAGGAAAGATACTGTGAAGACATAATCAAGGGATGTGAAAGGCCCACTCATCATTCATCGACCGAAATCCAAGATGACGTTGTTGATCATGTTCCTTTGGAATTCCATCTCATGCCACAGGTGGCCGACGAATTTCTTGAGGATTTTATTATCGAGCAGTTCGATACTTCTGGGAATTCAGAGCGATACTCGACTTTGTATTGCTTTGACACTAACAAGGAAGCCAAGAGGCCATACAGTTATCCAACTTACGAGTCCTGCACGCCGGGGTCGCGCAATGAGATCAAAGTCGACCCCCATTGTGGTGCGCTGGCATTTATTCCCTATGCAGATGATCCAACATTCAAGGTTGACGAATACATCTCTTACTTCGACCTCTTTGCATGGCAGTCGGACTTTCCAGATCCGGACTGTAGGTAATTTTGTGTCTTGCAATTACATATAACGCTTATAACGTCGATTATGCGAAGGGGAGTTAATTGAGTTGGCAGTGATGAGGCGTCTTGTTCTCGACAGCAACTGGAGACTCACTATTCGGGAAGTAGATGAGTTGCAGATCTTGAGAAAGTCGAGTATAAGCCATAGCTCTGGGCTTCTCTGGGATACTTCCCAACGGTAAAGTCAAACCTTCCTTGCAGAGCTTGACCCAAGTTCATCATGGCGAATCAGTGATGAATGGCATTGGACATTTCCAAACGCAGACAAGCTTTCCAAGGATTTATTGCAACATGGATCGGATATATCTCGCCATATAGATGACAATTTCCCACAGTTCTGCCCCAAATTGTATTGCCTTCGCTTTTTCTGTGGAGCCCATGATACCTTTTTCCAAGATTGGCATGGTATCAATTACCCTGAGCCCAAAAAAACGAGTGAGGAATTGAAGTATAATGACTCACGTAAACCATACTGTGGAAGTAATTGTTTTCGATTGGTTTACAGTGAAGACACTCCGTCGGTGCGTGAATCATATTAATCCTGTTTGAAGCTTTTCCTTTCTGAAGGGAATACAGGTTGCGATGGTATGGGACTCCGAAAGTGACATCGCCTTGGTTGAGAGTGTACTCAAGATCCTTCCTGATACCAGCCCTTGTCATCTCGCCACGATCTGTCGGAAGCAATGTAGCGAGGGACGCTTTCTGATGTATAGTATTGTTTCATGTCAAGTTGACTCTTGTTCTAGCAGATTTATGCCTTTCGCTATAACAAAATTCGAGATAAAGAGGTCAATGTAATGCGTTCGATGCCGCCTCCTAAGCAAGAAGAATATGTGTTTGGTGAGCTGTAATTAAAAGCTATGTATTAAGCTAGCTTATATTCTATCTGGTCTCAGTCGATGAAGACATGAAGAACGAAGGATACGAGATGCATAAGTCACGTTTATCTAGTTTTCGAGCTGTTTGGATAAGTGTTTCTAGGCCACCTCCATGCTATCACAGAGGGCCTTGCACCGAGGACTCATGCACCTGTATAAAATCTAACGTACATTGCCAACGAAGTTGTCAATGCGACCGAGGCTGTAAGATTCTTGCTACTGATTCGGAAGCAACAGTGAAATTGACTTTTGCGCAGGTTTGATTCGTTGGAAAGGTTGCCGTTGTGGAAGAAGAAAGAAGAAAACAAAAGAACCCCTGTGTTCCTCTACGGATCTTTGCGAATGCAGACGCTCTGGGAGGGAATGTGATCCAGAAGTCTGTATTGGATGTGATGCTCGGTGAGACTGTTACTTCCCTCACTTCGTATCATTCGAGTCTAATATAGCTCACTCTACCGCGGCATCCACAGAGGTACAGTACCATTCAGGGTGTTCATTCTCTACTTATCGCTTATTTTTGGCAGGCAGGACTCAAGGGAAGAAATGTCATAATGTCGAGCTTCAGCGTGGAATTTTCCCTGTACGTACCGAGAACTGACTAAATTCTTTCGTGCCTGTCATTTATCTGTTTCTAGCCTCTATTAATCACCTTTGGGACCTATGGATTAGGTGCACGGACGCGCAGTACAATACAGGAAGGCAGGATTATTGGAGGCAAGTTCTTTTTCTTCCCTTGATCGTTACTTTTGTCAACCTAACGTCTACAATCTCCGTCTCGTTGCTTGCTGACCCTTATCAAAAGAATACATAGGAGAATTTGTCAACGTTCGAGAACTTACCTCACCTTCCTAGTACGTCGTAGACCATTCGTCACCTTTCGCTAACCTGTCATGGATTGTTATCAGCACTATAATTCATGATCACACTGGATTTAACTACATGTATGACCTTAAACACGATATCATCTTAGATGGGGCCAAACTGGGAAATGAGACCCGGTATCTCAACGATTCCAAGGGTGGACCGGAGAAGAATGATTGTGATGGTCAAGGTCAGTCTGCAACCTTGAAATGGAAACTATTTCGATGAAACATTGCCGTTCAGTATTCCTGGTTGACGGAGATTTTCGGCTTGGCCTGGTGGCTAGTGAGTCCTAATATATCCTTGCACACGGTTAATACCATGACCTTTTCACCGTAGACAACAAGATACCGAAGTCGAAAGAGCTCCTCTTGGGTTACGGAGACAAATATTGGAAATCTATGGAAATCTAAAGCAAAACATGCTCTAATATCATGCTGTGTCTGGTCTACCTCGAATTGATGGGACTTTCCATGAAATTTGTAATTTTAAATCTGTACAATATACTAAAATATACTTCAAAGCTATGGCCCGAAAGAACGACAAACTTGAATAACATATCCAACTGATAAGGATCTGAAGGAGAGAAGAATAAATGGCATGTGAATATCAGGTAAGGTGCGAATTACTGTACAAATTCATACTTTTTTTTTCTACAAATGATTCCTGGTGTTTTTACAACGATTCCTGATACTTTGCAGGGATGGATGTAGAGCTCGCGGGCACTTCGTAAAGAGGAATGGTATGTGTTGAAGATACCTGCCAATCCAAGACTCCACCAGCAGTTGCGGAAGCGAGTTCCTTGGACCAGGCCCTGTCTTGAACCATGCGCAATGCGATGAGCATGCGAGTAATTGCCTGTACGCAAGTCAGTAGTAGGTCAGGAAATGCGGAGATGGTAGCGCACAAGAACATATGGGTAAGGCAACAGGAAAGTCGAACTAGCTGAGCTGTTACGGGACATCAGAATGATGTAGGTCAAACCCCATATCGTGAATAGGGCACCAGACTCGACGATGATGGTTATGAAACCGGTGTAGAAAGATGCATGAAGCTTGCCCATTACTTTTTCAACTCTGGGCCGCATCCAGAACAAACGGAAAGCGATTGCAATGGAAGCAAAGAGGTTAAGAGACACGCATAGGGAATAAAAGGTAGTGGAATATAGTTGTGACTTCGTCGCCCACCAGGTGGACAAAGGCCGTGTTTGAGTTATAAGAAGTGGGATAGACATCGCTGGTATGTTGTGATTAGGACAAGTTTTCGATGGGCAATAAAAGCCACTTACCAACTCTTGATGTATATAAAAGGGATGGGAAGACGATTATTAGACGATTAGAGTTCCAGACAATGTACACTCGATACAGCTAGAGAGATTCTCTGTTGACGGGTTTTTTACAGTCGTCGAAAGGAAACAAACCATCATAATGTCCCCAATCCAGGGCAACAGGGTTACACTTAGACATACAGTATGAGCACGCGAAGACGCTGTGAATGAAACATATAAACAGACCATACTTGACTCATTATGTGGATTTTGTTCGTCAAATGAGTCTCCCAATAATTCTGGGGGCCACTGGGGTCGGTACGATTGTCGACGAAGATGGTTTCTGCGAACTTCAAACTACCGGCCATAGCGACGGTCGCTAAGCAGAACAACAGCGTCGAATACACGACAATTGTTGCATACATCTTGCCTCTCTTCGGTCTCGATAGTAAAACTTGCGTTAGTTGTGCGTACAGCATCACAAGGGCGCCTGCGCCAATGAGCCCATCATGCGCTGAAACAAATAGTGGTAAGCTCACCATAGGCCAGTGTGGATACGAGGATTCCATTAAACAAAGAACGATCCCATGCGAGTTGGTCTTTGATTGGCTCATCTGCCATCGAGGAAGGATGTATGGTGTGCCAGGGGAGCACTCGCTGGCAGCTTGTCTATATATACTTACATACAATGAGCTCGTGGTCTGAAGGCAATTTTGGCGTGATGGAACTTAAGGGACAAAGCCACTCCGTCGGGTATCAGAATCTCATATGGAGTACATCCATGAGCATAGATGATTTTCCCTTCTTGACAGCACCCCTTAGGAAATCTACGGCCAGCTTTCTATCAAGTTTGTTACTCCTCTGGAGAACATCCGTGCTTATCCGTCTATAAGTGGTGCCCTTGACACGGATACTTTGGTTGATACTTACTAAAACTCCGCCATGAGAGTTACAAAAGGCGGCCTGTTTCCACAAACGTCCTCGTTCCTTGCCAATGCTAATCGAGATCGATCAGATGATCTATACGCATCATCGATAAACTTCTGTTCGCTATACTCGCAACCTATTATGTAGCTGTAACTTACAGAGTGGCAGCCGACTTTTGACATGAGCACAGATGGCATCAATATAATTTTTATACGCGTGTTTTTGCCAACCTCAAACATCGTAACCAATACATATCATATCCCCTTATAACCATGACAGACATGTTTACTGCATGATTGATACCGAGAGATGCAAACGAGGGCGACAGGAGACTCAGACAGCTGAGGAATTTTGACATCACTCCGGTCCCGGTCCGCCGGACCCTTGTCCGAGCCGAAGCATCAATAAAATGCAGCATATTAGAGCGGTGTGCTCAGCCTCGTTTAATGGCTCGTCAAAAATCAGATGTGGATAGATTAAATCGATTTGTCAAGTCTCACTTGATCGGACTGGAACCTTAAAACAGCGAGTGATCATACAGTCAACACCATCTTCATACTTAGGTTAAAATAAACCGGACAAATCAAAGTTGGTGGCACAACACCGAGTTCTTTCAGAGCAAATGCGACCCACTTACACATGGCTCATCACCTGATAACATCACGATCGACCACGAAAATACTAGACTTACTTTGATGAAAGGAAACTGAAATACTATACAAGTCGAGGTACAAGTAGCAAAGTCATTGCAGCTACAATAGGCGAAGAATAACGATAGTGCCTCAGCCACTGTACAGCTCTGCAAGTCGGACGAAGAACGATTAGAAATACGCCACTCTCAGAGGTCTAAACGGGAATTTTGAGTGCGTTATCCCATACCGTAAGGCCTACGCCTGGAACGTATCTGAAAAAGAATGCCGGAAAAGTCTCAATACATTCGCCTCATAAGAGCGCGTCAACATCCTCATACAATTACGGCTGAGTTGCTTCGTATGTGAAACATAACAGCCAACGCGCCATGCAGAAATGGAGAGATGGCAAATATCCCCGGTGTCTAACTCAGGAACATGACGTTGCTTACAGAATCTCCTGTTTTCCATTTCATCAGCCAGCTGTGTCTGATAATAAACGTTTTGTCGATTAATCAGAATTGTCGGACAATATTGCCAACTATCCTTTCTTACATCTCGTCGACTGATATTTGTAGATTTGCAGAGACGCACGGATTATACGTTATCCACTGTTCGGTGACGAACAAGAGTGGTAGCACGCGGTGGCTCGTAACCTTGTATTGAGGGCTGTGTAAGTTTTGACAGATCCCTAGTTACATACGCTCGGCATGTACCACAAGAACATCCCTCGAGTCAGCAAAAAAGGAATAACATAAGATGGGAGACGTCACAGATACTACTTGCGCACTTGCGAATATATTCCAGACAGGTAATCCTTTGTGCGTTGCCGTGCCGCGCGCATGACATGCAGGATTTACGAACTCAAACTTGCTCGGGTGACGTTGCGGCGGATGCTCACGGAGTCTTTGGAGACGATGTCAGCTAAGTGATGAGTCATGTGTACGTGATATGAAAACTATACGTATCAGTCGTTCCAGTGCCAGCTGTCCAGGACTGACTGTATAGATGTACCGGGATCCTAAGAATTCGTGAGAGAAAGGAAAGCTTGGGCAACGAAGTCCGTGCCAGAGAGAGTTCTCCCGAGAGTACATCGATAAAAGCTTCGAACCTTCGAGCAGCATTGTTCCTGATCTACATGACACAAGAGCAACGGCTCCGTCATCAGCCGCCTCAGGTAGAAGCAGTCGGTCAATCTGGCAGATACTCGTGGAATGTTCCCAGAACCAGAACGCTTTTGGCTGTAGCAAATTCAGACTAGCTGCGGACCTCACGTCTTCTCGGAACCTGAAACGATGATTGGACTAGGGGATTAAGTAAACGAATGTCTAGCAAGCAAGACTCAGCGACAACAGAAAGCCAATGGTACAATAAACTTTGAATGTTAAGTTTCGAGATGCGATTGTGATTTTAGGGAGACTCATAAAGCAAGGTGGGCGGCCATCCTGGGAATTTTCTGATCATCGTCACTTGTTAGACGCTTTAAAAGAACAATGTACACACGAGTCTGTGTTTCACAACCTGGTGAAGCCCTGAGGCCTGATGCCGAGTCTTCCATCCTCGCTTCCGAACGATGCATGATGTAAGTATTTAACCATTTCTGGGGGACGTTAAAAGATGCACCTAGACTGTGACGAGCAATAGTCGGTAGAGCCTGATTAACTTGGGGATTTATTTTCATTAAGTGGGTACGTATACAGTGCTCCGACTCGGAGGTGGCACACCTTAACCATTAACGAGGCTAGACAAGAAAAGTTTAGTTGAGACACCACTGACGTGACAGCATGCACATGTACTCTGCTAAGACACGAGTAGTAAAGCCAATGTCAGCTAGACAGGAGGGATACCGACTGCGGCGGATCTCACAGCGCTGGTAGGGGGGCGTCCGTAGCATCCTATGATGCGTGCAGTAGGGTACCCGGTAGGTTGTGTGCACAACAAGCAGGTAATAACAACCAACCAACCATCTTCTCCCTCTGCAAGTCAATAATCAATCCATAGAAGCCCAAGTCCTAGATGAGGCTTACTTTGCTCGACATGATACAAACGCTACAATGGGTCTTTCCTTCCTACTCTCATTTGTTTATCTATGATCTGGTTGGTGTTCCCTCATATAATACTCCCTCTGTGGAACTGTCTTGAGATTGAAAGCAGATGCCTTGCCCACGGACTGAACTAACGTAACAATCGACGCATTTAGGAGCTAAAGAGACACAGATTGGTCATACATCGGCCAGCGACAAGCCTGAGCATTTTTGCCTTCATCTCCTGATATCAACATGCTCGTGCTTTAAATGATAAGGTATCAACGTTGGATACAGTGGTAGGTCAAAAAAAAAAAAAACAGTAACTCGGCAAATCAAGGTGTGTTCGGCTTGTTAGCGGAAGATGCTTTTCAACTGAGTCTCAACCGCCTCCGGAGACATCTTCATATCTGACGCAGGGTTTAGATATCAACATAAAGAAGTAGAGCACCAAGGAACGTACACTTCTGTGGATCTTGATGGAAATGAAAAATCGTCGTCAGCCAATGTCCACACGAAGGGAGGAAGATACACACTCTTGCTGTCGCGGTGTTTCTGTAAGAACCTCTGCAGAGAGGACATCACAAGCTTCACAACCTCCTCACTAATCAGTTCCCTTCCATCTTCGTCGTCCTCCATCACCTTCGCGAATTTATGCCTCTCCATGACTTCCTCCAACGAGTCAAAGAACCGCGTCAGCTTCTCCTTCGTAGCAGAAGACTTTAACAAAGTAGACTTTTCTTTCGTCTCGTCTGCTAGAATTTGCATGAGCGGTGAAAAGTTTGAGTCAAAATATTGTGCTTTTGCTGTTCGGAAGTTGTTGTTTAGATGGTCTTTAGCGCTTTGAGGGAGGAGTGTGGACAGTGCTGGGTGGACGGGATCCACCAGGAGGTGGTGGTGGAGGTATGAGACGTTGTTTAAGAGGAAAACTGAGGCGATTGCGGGTCGTTTCGACGTTCGTGAGAGGGTATTTACGCTGTTAACGGAAGTCACGACGACGTCATCTACAAACTGGTTAATAACATTCGGAAAGTCACCTAATCTTTTTGCTCACAGACAAAGTGCTCAAGAAGCACCGTTTCGTCGCTCTCGCCAGATTTTGTCGTAACCTTCCCCACCTGGACGCCTTCACCCATCTTCCAATTGCCATCACCAAGAGTCAACAACGCCGACCCAACTGCTGTTTGAACCTGTGGTAGCTTTTCCATATACCTGATTGTCTAGAGTGATCCTCAATCCACAGCTCCTGCGATACATGCGGACAACGTACCGATACTACAAAATCGGTAAGACCTGTGTTTACCAGTTCCCCGCCTTTACTCAACGCTCCAAGCTTCAGGTCCGCAAGGAATTCGGGAAAACTCCGAAGGCACACCGCTCGAAGGGTATTCAGGCCGTCCTTGACCTCGTTAACGTCTTTCCTTCTCTCACTGCTGCGTCGCGACAAAATATCGTCCCACTGGGACTGTATAGATAACATACACTCGTATGCCGCGAGTGCAAGGAAAGAGTACTTCGGAAGGGATTTCTTGATTAGGTTGACGAGAGATGTAAGAGTCGTGGTGAACAACTTGAGTATCGGCGAGAGGAGTGTGTTGAACGTTGAGGCAAGCAGTGATGTGCTCGCCAAGGGCGTTAGCTGTGAAAGAAGTTGGTATTCGTCGCTGCACACGACCAACACCAACTCGACCCACTTTCCAAACTCCTTGCCGGCGGGAACGGGTTCAATCGTGTCTGCTCTGTCGATACATCGTTTCCCCTGGCTTTCGAGACACTTCTGCGCCCAGACACCACGCATGTCGGCGTAGCCTCGTTGTGCGTCCTGGAGTGTCGTAAGAATGGTCTGAGCTGC
Source organism: Termitomyces sp. T73sscA (assembly GCA_017657235.1). Taxonomy (NCBI): domain Eukaryota; kingdom Fungi; phylum Basidiomycota; class Agaricomycetes; order Agaricales; family Lyophyllaceae; genus Termitomyces; species Termitomyces sp. T73sscA. The sequence continues at coordinate 37,694 of JAGGAP010000076.1, read as the reverse complement.
AGGGTGGGAAGGGTGCGTTGACGGTAATGGGAGTGTACGTAAAAAGGCAACGAGCTGTCGTAGTGTCGCGAGAATGTTGGAGGGAAAGGGTACCATTGACCATTCGGCGCCTGGGGCCGGTGTTGAGCCGGACGATACTTCTGCGACGAGTTTGGTGTAGAGTTGACTTAGTTTCTTGGCACCTGTTTCTACGAGTCGTGCCTGCAAGGACAAAGTTAATCCGAGACTGTACATTGAGTTAGAAGGACAGACCGTTTGTACCGTGTCTTGATCTGAGGATTTAAATGCAATGCTGGCGTTCAGATGTTCGACTGCCGTCCAATATTTGTCCAGTTGTCCCGTTTGGGGCCTGATACGCGCTTCAATCGCGTTCTACGCTCGTTCAGTAGTGCCATACTCACCCTCTGAGAATCAAAGCCTCTTCGTCTTCCATGCTTCTTACACTGCTGGTGACCTGGTCCATCTTCTCTAGCGTCCTGTCAATGTCTACTGCCATCAGAGATAAAGCCGACACGATGGACAAAGGAAACACACTTGAGGCTCTTCTATTCAGGATCTGCGTTGAAGTGTAGAGCGGCAGGATAGACTTTTCTAGCTTTGCTAGCCGTGTGTCGAAGCTGTCCAGAATAGCTTGGTTAGGTAAGTACAGAAACACTTCGAGTTCCTCCTAGACACGAACATATCATGCGTTGGGAGATCTGGCGCGTCTTGTTGAGGTTTTGTTCCAACTACAACGACGATGAGTGAGAGAAAGGATGAGAGTACGTGACTGACAAGCTCAATTTCCGCTGTTTCGTCGTCCATACTAACAACTCTTTAACTGTCCTTGACCAATGAGTTCATTTGAATAGTTATGAAGAAGACAATCTGCATACGCAATGCCTTCCGATATGAGAAACAACCCTCGGTGCGGATCTTTAAAGATACAGAAAATTATTGAAGCGATTCGACTCAACTGTCAAGAATTCGAAGGAACCGTTTACAAAATTAACGATCATTTTTGTTGATCACTTGAAGATACTTTATTTAATTACATAAGTACATAAGTCCTCTGACGCGGACTTCAGAAATCTGGCTGGTTATTCCTCAAAATTAATTATCATCATGGTCGCAAGTAGCGGACAAAAGACCCCATTGTTTCTACTGACAGCCGAAGAACAAAAATTCACGTCAAAAATCCGAAGTAATAGAAGGTTAATGAAGACCTTGGCGCCTCCATTGTTCTTACCTTGATGGTGTTGTTTACTAAACCGGTCATTTACGACAATAGGCGCCGATTCTATGACCAGAGTAAACAAATGTGAGTTTCAACCACGATGATCGATGAACAGTCTAGTCACATGGAGAGAACTCTTTCGAACTCGAGAACGCAAAGCTGCTGGGTTATGGACCAAGCCAAATGACTCCTTAAACGGCTAATAATTGCTATTGTCCTGTCAACCTAGCAACCGTGAAAGGAACTGCAGTTGGCCTTGATCAGAACTTATTTCCGGATAGACCCCTTCCTAGCCGACATATTAAAAATATAATGATCTTGACTGCTTTCTTTGCCATCCCGCTTACGCTTTTGCTTATTTCACGCTTTTTTTCGTCGTTCCCTAATTTCCTGCCTTTCTGGTAATGGCAGCTGCTCAGATCCTTTCTCTCCTGACATTTGCATTCTTTACATCTCTCGTTCGCGCAGCCCCGTGGCCGGTCCATGCTAGGCATGCAACTCACCGTGTACGACATATTGGAAGATCATTACAGGTCAAGGCTTTCCACCCAAAGTCTACTTTTAAAGTGAGTCCTTGTATTCTCTCGAAATTCAAGTCTGATGAAACTTCTTCCAGACATTTGGAAAGGATGGCATCGAATCTCCAGTCCCTGAAAGATTCCGGAATGATCTAGTAGTGACACCCGCCCTCAATGACTCTGCAATTGCTTTCATACAATCTCACCTGGGCATTAATGCCTCGCAGGTTGGCTATCGGTCAGGCTTCACCGGGGTTGATCAGAAGTTTGCCTATGTCAAGCAATACCACGTGAGTAACGCGTTCTACTCATCGTAGTTGTCTGCCATTTAAGTATGACTCTAGGAGGGCATCCCGTTTTCTAATGCCGTTGCCAACATTGCCTGGACGGGTGGAAAGGTCGTTGCCTTTGGTTCTTCTTTTGTCAACCCCAGTGCGTTCTGTCCCTTATAAACATGACTCCAACTCATCACTGAACAGCCAACATCGCGCCATCGACACCGGCTTTGACCGTTGATTCCGTTATTCCCAACGTCGAGTCCGCTTTAGAGGCAACGTACAATGACCATCCGACGAGCCTTGAATACCTAGTACGGGAGGACGAGTCTGTCGCACTCACACACGTAGTTCAGGTCCGTAACGAGACGAGTGGGAAATGGTATGAGGCATTCGCATGTGCACACACTGGAGAAATTCTCTCCGTAACGGACTTTGTAGCTCATGCTTCAGTGAGTAATTATAGAGTTTCTTTTGTTGTGATGGCTGAGAGTCTCCCAGTATCACGTTCTTCCAATTCATAAGGAAATCCTGACTGAAGGTCAAGAGACCTTGACCGATCCTCAGGATTATCTCGCCTCACCCTTTGGATGGCATAGTTATGGCGACTCAAATTCCACAGACACTAGGTAAATTATCCTTTGTAATTTCCATTTCATCTCTTCTTGACGTGTTCTAGTGGAAATAACGTCGCAGCCTTCGTCTATCGCGAATCAAAAGTTCAAATAGCTAACGAAACCTCAGGCGGCCTTGTGTTTGACGTGAAATACAATGACTCGCTAGATCCGAGAGTCGCATCAAATATCGAGGCTGCAACTGTGAATGCTTTCTACATAGCTAACACTGTCCACGACTTTACGTACCGATATGGGTTCACCGAGAAGGCGTTCAATTTCCAAGGAAACAATTTTGGAAAGGGTGGAAAGGACAATGATTTCGTTTTGATGTCTGTTCAGGATGGAAGGGGAGTCAATAATGCGAATTTTGCCACGCCTCCCGAGTATGTATTATCCTTTGCTAAATTCTAGTTGAGAGTATACTAATGCTCCGTTCAAGTGGCCAATTCGGGGTATGTAGTATGTTTATCTGGAATATCACGGATCCGCGACGTGATGGCGCAATGGAAAACGATATCGTCGTCCACGAACTAACACATGGTGTGACTAATCGCATGACTGGTGGAGGAACTGGTCGTTGCCTTCAAACTCTGGAAGCTGGAGGAATGGGTGAAGGATGGTCTGATGCGATGTCGAAGTACGTTCTTTGACGTTTGGACGTACATTTTTTCGTTGACTTCTCCTCAAGTTGGGTGCACCAGACATCGGACAAGGTGAAAGACTTTGTCATGGGCCAATATGTCGTCCATAATACGGAAGGGATTCGCACTCATCCTTATTCCACTGACCCGTAAGTGATATAATATGTACATACTGTACAAAAATATGGTCTGACATCTATTTTTAGCAAAGTCAACCCTCTGAGATATTCTAGCCTCGCTAAAATGGATGAAGTCCATGGTACGTTTCCTGCGTTACTCCAATGATCCGAGCCTAACATGTTTCTCCTTTCCATATAGCTATTGGCGAAGTCTGGGCAAACATGCTCCATAACGTTTACGCTGCTCTCGTATCAGAACGTGGTTTCTCTTCGGAGGCTTTGACCAACCCCGACACCACTGAAGGAAATGTGGTCTTTATGCACCTGTTTCTTGATGCTCTTCCTCTTCAGCCTTGCAACCCAACCTGTACGCAGAACCTGTCTAAGGCTTTGACTGTTTACTGATGATACTTCTCCAGTCGTTTCCGCCCGCGATGCCTGGATTCAAGCTGACGAGAATCGTTATAATGGTGCCAACAAGTGCACTCTGTACAATGCTTTTGCCAGTCGCGGCCTGGGCATCAACGCTGGCCCCGACTTTGCCGACAATACTGACGTTCCAGCTGGTTGCTAGACAGCCTTTTGATGACTTTTTTTACGACACGGACATGGACATTCTGATCATGGGACATAGAATGTGTATCTTACCTTGAGTTATCGGGCATTATTAATTACTGTATGTAGCATGAAGTTGATGTATCAGTTTCGAAGCAACCTGTGTAGCCAATAGCATACCGTTTTTTCTAATTAGACCGTCTATAACTGTTATCGTATCTGCCATGACAAGCTTCAAAATTTGAGTGATTCAGGTCGGTGTTCCTCCCTTCTGAGCATCTGAGAGCATTGCATCGGCCTGACGCGGCAAACCAGGCACAGGTGATCACAAATACAGATAATTCTCACACCTTCTTTCAACAGAGTTGCATTTTATCCAGCATCCTTTGACCTCCGTGCGATACTTGGGCGACAGTCTGTTCGCCTCGGCGGCCCTTCCAGCTCACTTGTGGCGCTCTAAAGCCATTCAACACGCCAAACTTGCTCATCATAACAGCAGTTCTCGTTTGCTTTGTTTACCATGGCTGAACTGCAGCACATTATACCGGCACACAATGACGCTTCGAGCATCGTTGCTGCGGCACAAGAAACACCGGAACCGGCACCAATTACAGAGCAAGAGGTGGGCGAGTACAGGGAACAAGACCGATTTCTCCCTGTGAGTCCCATTCGGTGTTTGAAAAAATGTGCCTGATTATTCGTGTGGCAACTAGATAGCCAATGTTTCTCGCATAATGAAGGCTTCTGTACCATCAACAGCAAAAATAGCAAAAGATGCTAAGGAATGTGTGCAGGAATGTGTTTCCGAGTTCATCTCGTTCATCACATCGGAGGCGGCAGAGAAATGTCAACTTGAGAAGAGGAAAACAATTGGCGGCGAAGATATTTTGTATGCGATGTCGACGCTGGGATTTGAGAACTACTCGGAAACCCTAAAGATACATTTAGCTAAGTTGCGGCAGGTACGTTTGGCGCTTTTGTTCTTGTCTCGTGCTACATTGAGGAACAGAGCGGCGCTTCGGCAACTGTAAATGCCTCGAGATCTGAACAACATATCGAGTCGAGACTGGAGGATGACTCCTGAGTGGCAGGTCATCGATGCTTGAGAACGTATCGGTGGTGAGCAGGGCACCATAGTCATTCCAGGATCATCTTCAAGCCTCGTCTTACACGTCCTGCTCATGTTCTAGAATTGTGTGTATTTTGTGCTATTATTCGTATATTATATTGACTACTGCCCTGCCGACTTCAGAGCCTTATATGAAAGAGGTTTATGCGAGGTTTTGAGGCGATCGAAAGAATGCTATTGTTGCCAATTGTCTGACTTATTTTTGTGTGCAATATGACTAGACCTAGGGCTTTGGTCAGCAAATTCCTTTGGTCACCCAGTCGATTGCATGGATCTCTGAGAATGTGAAGGCTTGTGATCATATTTGGCGCCTGTGTCAATCGGAGCGCCCAAAAATTATTGGCTATGGCGCCACGATCGAAAAGCCGCCCGCTTGTGGGGACAAGTGTATCAAAAGGATCTGACATAACATAAATTACTCAAAGCGAATGCAATGATCGTTCTAGCTAGAAGAGGAAGTTCACAATATCTGGTCTGTTTTTCAACGGTTTGGGGATGCATGTTAGGCGTACGAAGGATCGAGTGGATCGTACAGGAACAATACTGTGCGGCGGAGATACCATGTCGAAGCCACCCAGCTGATGAAAGCGCCAAACAGAGGCGTAAACGATTCTTAGTCTCACGACGTTCTTGACCTTAAGATCTGTATTTACATTGCCATTCTTGGCGTCCTCCGCAGACATACTTAATATCGTGCTGGCTGCGCTGCGGCAGTGATGTATTCGTTTATCCCGTCAATTGTCACATTCTGAAGCCCACCAGTTGGAGCTATGATATATCCAGAGCCTTGGTGAATGCAAGGGCGTGCTTGATTGCTTCGCGCACGACAATGCGATCACTCTCCTCTTTAAGAAGTGCTGGATCAATCAGAGCTTCAAAGGGGTCACAAGACGCGAGCTTAAGTGTACCGCGAGAGACAGGGAAGGTGAAAACTGTAGACATGCTGAAGAAACTTGCGTTTTGAGAAACCAGGTTGTTCGGCGCAATCAACCCATTCTAAGTGTTGTAATATGTAATAAGTCGAATGATCAAATGGGAAGGTTCAAACGAACGGCGAAGAGGTGTTCGAAATGAGTTGTGTTGGGTCCAGCAGCGAAGTCACGATGTGACGTTTTTCGGCGAATCCGAGCATAGATGCGATAGTGTCGACTAACGGGCCACCATGCGTCTGCTACCAGAGTTGAAGTTCTCACCCGGGATGTTTGTAGGGTCACGAATCTTTTCGAACGTATCGTTAGAGTTGATGATGAAGGGGTGGGCGATGACGGAATGATCGACGAAATTCTCGCCAACGTCTGAGAGGTTGACAAGTGGCTTGACTGCAACAGCTTCGAGGTCGTTTTTGTGGGACCTATTCCAGAATTCAACATGATATGAGGAGAGCCGATCGCTCTGGCGGAAAGGATAATTTCTTTGGTGGCTTTGAATCAGTAGAGCTGACCTGAAAAGAAAAATGTAGCTCGTGGTGATAAGACCGACTTCCGACATTTTGTCACCACGGAAAGTGGGAAACCCCTCCAGTACTGGTTTGGATCAGACGTGAGACTTCAGCGTTGACGAGGACGTCCAGGTTTGGACGTTGAAGGAATTGAGATGCCAGATAACCGTTTGCAGAACTTCCGCGAATTCCCGTGCTACCATCGGCAATGGTCTGCAACCAACTTTCGGAAAGGAATGAGACTCTGAGAGAAGATAAGAAGTTTAACCACTGACCGATACCTAGAGGGTTGCAGATTGAACCTCCCAGGCTGTGAGAACGTTCTAATTAATCAGGATAGGAAATCCACTCAGGCTGATCGTGATGAGACCGTTGGTACCATGGAGAGATGGGTCCAGCTGGCCTGTTGTGTTGTGGTGCTTGAGTCGCTCGCTCTTCTTAAAATACGGTTCGAGGACCATACTTGGTCACCAGTGGTGTTCGCCCAGCGGTCATGATCTTCTACGGCAGAACGGGTGTATATCATGAAATCTGGATGGAGCAGTATTATATATCATTTATACAGAATTTTGGAACGAAACGAGTATGTGGCCCCGAGGAATTTCAACAGTCCGCCCGCAAAGACCAACTTGGGAACCGTCGTATATTCCAAAACGTATTGCGTGTTGAAAAGATTAGCCGCAAACCAAGGGACTTCTGCGTCCAGGACTCGGACATGGCTGAACAGATCCTAGATATCATACGATGGACGAACTTCAATGACGAGGACGTTGAAATCGGGATTCGAGATAGGCATACCTGTTGTCCTGCATCACTCATTTCTGCCGGCCCGGATCAAATCCGGGTAAACTGCACGGAATCATGTGGAAGCTTGCAGTTGAACTGAACTCTGGCAATGGCGACGACCTTTTCATGGTCTGACACATTCCAGATTGCTTTTTCAACCTGTCTCCCATGTTTGGCGAAGCCACAGAATCCGCCATCATCAGCCTCCACAGATTCTCTGCATAACCCTGCCGTTGCCCACCGCATCCCACGAGCCCGAGTCGATGAGCTCCAGGGACTGCTGCTAGACAGCGATGCCGAGGCTGAGAGGATGTCTATGCATTCCAACCCCGGTCGCAAGAAGAAACGGACGAAGCGGAAGAAGGACAAGCGCATAACGCTTTTTGGTTACGATCTCTTTGGCCACGTACCGCCTCCTATACAACTCCCCGAGTCTGATGATGAGGATGAAAACAGACTGGGGGTTCCGACTGCTGCGACACGTTCGTCTTCGTCGACTTTTGATTCAGATGCAGCACCCTTAGATTCCACGACAATTGCCTCGATTTCTGCCTCAGCTGCTGCGCTTCGGGCACGCGAGGAAACGGATGAAGCAGAGAGGAGGGAGAGAAAGGAGAGGAAAAGACAGAGAAAAGAGCTTAAGAGGATTCAGAAGGCATTGGCGCTTGCTGAGCAGCGAGAAGACTTTGAAGGGTTCCAGGGAAGCGGCAGCGGACTCCACGTCGAAGGTTACGGACCATTCGTCCATGCACGGGCTCCTGAGAACGATGAAGATCTTGATGAGGATGTTGACCTTGATGGTGGCGTGTATGCCCGCAGGAGTAACAATGGGAATGGCTCTGGTTCGGATTCGAGGAGCAGAACCTCTGCTTCGAGGTCGCAACTGTCTCAGGGGGATCAGCCCGTCTCTTCGCAGCGGCTTCAACCTCCAGAAATCATAGGACCTGCCAGCAAGAAACCAAAGTCTAAATCGTCGACAGCCTCTCGTTCTACAACGTCCCGGGCGTCGCGCTCAAACACCAGTACTTCGACATATCAATCCACTTCACTCCTTTCTCCAGCTTCCCCTACCTTTTACGAGAGTGATTTTTTACCCCGGTCGAAGCTTAGCCTTGTAGAGGATTTCGACGGTAGTCAGGGCCTTGTCGAAGCCGACCTACCTTCGCCCATCATTCGGGGTGGATTCCCTTCCCCTGGCTTGCGAGGAGGGTTTCCGTCGCCCGGCTTTACTGAGTTCCCTACTCCGGGTTTCGACGCATCACACAAGACACCACGACGGAACTCGCTCCTGGCAAAAGGTGGTGCTTTTCTAGCAATACGCGGCGGTGTGGAGGATCTTGAAGGATGAACTAGATGAATTAGCATGACCTTTACTTATACCTGCACTGCACGCAAGTCGGATCCTGTCATTTTTGCTCGTCTTAGAGAGAAGACCTGCCACCGATACCTAGGCCGTCTTCGGCCGTCTTCTCGCCCTTCTTTCGTCACATTCGTTACGACTCGCTTCGAGCTTTACACATTAGGGTCTCTTATATTAATGCACTACGCGTATTCGATCTATGCACAGACTATCCTTTGCTCTCATCGTCTCCTGTAGCGTATCTCTCAACGTTTGTTTCACTAGATACATCTTCGGCGCTTTGTAAACCTGCTTTGGTCATGGGCATCTTTCAAATTACATAGAAAGCTCGCAGAGCTCATGGATAACCGATCGCGGTTCTGAAGTTTCAAATATATATACAAGTGAATTGATTGTCAGACAGAGTAACCCTTACTTACTCTCAGCACTGGGTTTAGAAGGACGACTGTAAATTTCCGTTGCTCCGCTCATCATTCCAACAGAGTGATACGAATAATACATAAAAACCAACCTTTGTAACTTGTTCACTACTTGTCAATGGCCATGGCTCACTTGTCTCGTATTCGCCCTCAATTCTCCCTCACTTGCCTAAATATGGGCCCTTCAGGCAGATGGCTTCGGTTGTTGAATCCCTACCAATCGGCGTGTCTCCATTGATGCTGCGGGGAATCCGGTTCAAACCTTCACGTATGTTTCAGAACCTCTTGGAAACCCGCCTAACCAGGGCTATGGCTGGGCTCGGCTCGATTTCGAGGAGGTCGTTGCAGGTCAATGGGTCATTAAGCGAAAGCTTGGTTGGGGGGCGTCGTCCAGCATTTGCTCAAAAGTATGTGTTTCGTTGATGTCTTTGACATCGGCGCGACCCTCCAGTATCAATCTCATGATTACTTTCTAGGAAAAAAAATTATGTAGCAATTAAAGCCTTGAAAAGCTCTGAGAACATGCGTGCACATCCTTTCGAGTTTGAGGCCCTTCAAGCTGTCACTGTGACCCAGACGCCATCTCCGCATGTTGTCAAGTTCCGCGCTGCTTGTAATCATACTGGTAAAGGTCAAGATGGGAACCATCTTTGCTACGTCACGCAATTGCATGATGGTAATGTTGCCAGACTTCTTAATGACAGTGCAGACCCATTGCCTTTCCCTCTGGCCAAGCGCATTATCCTGCATATCCTTCGCGGGATTGCCCATACGCACAAACACGGGTATATCCACACCGATATCAAATTTGACAACATACTAGTCAGTTGTAATATGTCCGACGAGGATATCACGTCACTGCTTATTTCTGACCCATCTCGACGTCATGATCCCGAAGACTCGCCGGATGGCATCGTTCAGGCCGCAGTATCTCAGCCATTTCCACTGCCATCTTTCGATGATGCCATGAAGCATACCTTTCTTCTAGGTGACTTTAGTCACGGTTTGTCCAGTCCGTGCAAATGTCCCAGTCCTGCATTGATATTTACCTCAGCCCAGCCACTCTCTGAGCGGCCCCCTGGATCTGTTGCGATACCCCCACATCGGCCTCCTGAAAACATCATTCTCAGCCCTTGGAATGAAAAAACAGATATATGGCAATTCGGGTGTCTAGTATGATTTTTTCTACTTTGTGCCTCATAACAGCGATGATGGCATGTTTCATCAGGTTTATGGACTCGTTACGGGTCAATGGCTCTTTACCTGGGACCCAAGTTCGCGTTCGGTGTATAATCTAACCCTGGAGGGTAACTTGCTCTATCAGATCATGAATGTCACGGGAGAACGTTTTTCGACTACTGAGCTAACAAAGGGCCAAGAAAACTGGCGATTATTTTGATCCAGACGGTGTGTTTTTGGCCCTAGGTCTATTTGTATCCGTTATCCATTCATTCTGAACGGCCTTTTCAGGGAATCTCTTGTCAAAGCCGCCGTATGTCGACGATAGCTGTAGTCTCAAGCTGAAGAAGTTCAAGCATCTGAGTGACGCGGATGTTGCATCTACATGTCAACTCATTTCACGCTGCTTGCGTCTGAATTCAGCTGATCGTGCCAATGCCGTCGACTTGCTTCAAGATTCCTTTTTCGATGGGGTCAACTAGATTGAAACATGCTATTGTTTCCGGTTTGTAATACTGGACAGGACTTTTCAGTGATTGTGCCAAGTGCAGAATTGCATTTTTGAAACCTCTTGGCATACTCTATCGATTTCTTCGATAATATTGAGCTAAATATTCCCATTTACACTGTCTCGAATCGTTATCATGTTTTTTTTCTTTTTTTTTTTTTTCATAGCATCAATGTCAAATGAGGATAATGGAAGGGGCTAGTCAGGTATGTTCAAGACAGCAAAAGCTAATGAAGGTCCTCCTGTTTCCTGGTCATTGTGATGGTCTGGATGGTCGGTAAATCGTCTGAGGCTGTCCTACGAGCATCTGATGGTGCCGCCTACATGTCTTGTATGTGTCGAAGTCTTTCTAGAAAGAAACACGAAACAGGTCATACAAACCAAGATTGAGGCGCAGCGTCGTTGTCTCTTTCGAGTTACTCACTTGTCCGAAGAAAGTTTTCGTTCATTGCAAGCGAATATCCCACAACGGAGAGTCGGACCTCAACGGAGATGGTAAGCAAAAGATATTCATTCTGATAAGCTTTCTCTCCTAAAATAGGCTCTAGACTCTCCTCTGGTTGAAAAGAGAATGATCTTGATAATCCATTCAGCGCTCGTTTATCGAATAGGTAAGTCCCACCAAGATGTGTGCTTCACAGCGTCGCGGAGTATGGCTACCAGCGGAGTCTGTCGGATAAAACGGGGCGGTGGCGGGGGAGCTCATTGATGGAGCACTCACGGGCCAGCTGTTGGAGTAAGGCTTGGTTCACACGTATAGCTCTCACAGCGAGCACTTTTCTTGCAGCGTCACCGCGATTTCCCCCCACTGCACCAATGCCTGCAAGCGCTGCGACGAAATCAGCCCATACGGTTTCGCCTTACGCGTTGCTTCCTACCGCTCAACTAGCGTGCCCCCATGAGAGTTCGGGCTGTTCAAAAAGTCATTCGCAACATTCTTGAGTTCCAGGAATTGCTCTCTCCCTTGGACGACGGGTCCGCATACTTCGCCCTTCGGTGCAGGCACGACCGCATGTGCTCGCGACCGTAACTATCCCGCAACGGCCCGTAGAGTACAGGTCGAGATTGACCTCGTTGGGATCCTGGATTCGGAGAGTTTAATCCCCAGAGGTGGATGTCGTACACGAGTTTGGGTGGATAGTGTGCCGATCGCGACTGTATGAATGTTTTCTTTTTCTTTGACAGAAGACTTTCTCACTGATGCACACATAAACCCGTAATAGCTCCCCTCATCCGATGGTCATTCACTATCTTCCAATCAACGAATTAGGCTTTTCGGAGATGCCCAATGCTTCTATGGCCACGCATCAAGGGCGGCAGGGACGGTGTCAGGGAGGCATTCGAAAGGCAATGCAAGAGTATCAGGAAGGTTAAGAGCTGTTTGGTATTTTTGTAATCCATGTACACGACTATCTTTATGTCTTTAACTTTCGAGTTTGGAGTCACGGTGATGTATTGTCTCTTCTTTGACCGGAAAGGGGGGTTGGTCGATCAATGTTAATTGCAACTTCGGGTTCCGACTTTAGTTAGGACAGAGGATAGAAAAGCTGATAGGGAGACCCAAGACTGCAACGTTTGTCGACGAATATTAAAGCGAAACCTGAGTCCTACTCCTTCAGGTAGACACAAGTCGTTTGATGACCGGCTCCATGTGATGCATAAGACTTAGAACTCCTAAACCTTGACGTCGATTCCCCTCGGAGGGTGTTGAACTTATCTATCATTTTGAGTTGGCTTCAACGTTTCACATTTTTGTTTTATTGACTCTTCAAGCTCTCGTCGTACGCTCTTTGCTTGAGCTTGCTGTTCATGAATTAAAGGGCAATTTATCGAGGAAACATGTAATAGTAGAGGTAATAGAAGTAACTTTGGAAAGATTTAAGTACCACTTTTCTGTATTAGACATACGAGTAAGCATCACCTTCGACACAAGGATTAACATTTCATACCTGTCGCGATTTACTTCGACTTGTCCAAACAGTGTTGATGCATCCTACTATTGCCAGAAAACTGTGCCATGCATAGTTCGTAATTCGTTGGCTTCAACGGCTTACAGTTTTTAACCCGATCCGCCGATTTCCTATACTGCTTCACACACGTTTCGTACGCCATTGTCTTCCTTGCAATTCTACAAGGATTGAGCATGTATAATTAGTTAAAATCAACATTTCTTACACCTGGCTATCTGCATGGTTCAGAAAACACAATTCAAATTTAAAAAACTGTTGACATGATAGAAAGGACTTACAACTGATAGACTCAGTTGGCTGAGGCCGGTTGCAGAGATCCCGATTGCTCGCATCTGTATGGTTCAGAAAAAGAAATTCAAAAACTGTGATTAAGGAACATGGGAAATACTTACACTTATCGGTAGGTTTGGCACTTGCAGTGACATTGACACGAGCAACCGTCTTGGTAGGTATACTCAGTTTTATGTTCCCGTCTGTATGGTTCAGACAAGAAAATTCAAAAACTGTGATTGAAAAACATGGGAAATACTTACAGGTATCGGTAGCATTGACGCCTGCAGTGACATTAACCTGAGCATCCGTCTTGATAGGCGTACCGACATTTGCGTTCCCATCTGTATGGTTCAGGAAAGAAAATTGAAAAACTGTGATTGAAAAACATGGGAAATACTTACAGATATCGGTAACATTGACGCCTGCAGTGACATTGACCTGAGCATCCGTCTTGATAGGCGTACCGACATTTGTGTTCACATCTGTATAATTCAGAAAAGAAAATTTAGAAAAGGCGCATAATATATAATATTATTTCTTTTTTATTTTTGCGATTGAAAAACATGGGAAATACTTACAGACACCGGTAGTATTGACACCTACAGTGGCATTGACCTGATTGTCCAGCAATATGGGCGTGACAAGGGGGATAGAGAGGGGCGTGCCAAGGGAGACAGTCGCAAGAGTGGCGATAACAAGAAGAGAACCTTTCAAGAACGAAGGCATTGCAGAGTTGTTGTGATCGGGATGTGATGAATCAGAGAAGTCACTTGAAAAATGGCTCAGGAATCTGTTGAACTCTGAGCTGATGGGAGAAAAAGGTTCCAGTCTGTCAGACTTTATAGGAAACGATGGAAGAGCAAGTGTCAAAAAAGATGAATGGGACTCTGTGATCGAATTTGTCTCGGTCTACCATGACAAAGAAACTTGTGGCGCCGAAAAAAATAAGAGGTGTTTCAATGCATCACACCCGTCCGCGAGACAATTTTGACCTAGCTTCCTTGTGTTCACCAGCGGGTCAGGGTTCCAGGAACCGAAAAAAAGCAAATATTTGGAATTGAGATACAGTGCAATACCTGTTAGGCTACTGCCAGTACTTCGCAACGCGATACGGCAGTGGGTCTAGAATATAAATATATTGTATCATGTAGTACGTGAAGTCGTAACGACACATACCTAGAATATAAATGAATCAAACTAGAGAAAAGGAAATGTATGTACCGACTACTGTATCTGGGCGTGGTCACGTGTAACATGACAATACCGACCTGTTCGTACGCAGAACTCGTAAAATGGTCAAGTACATTCAAAAATTATTGAAAAAGTCTGAAACATGACTCCGCGATGGAGGAGGTTGACGAGATCCCTCGTTGCTAAGTCCCTGCATGAAAATGGATGGAACACGGAACCGCAACCATTCAAATGTCCGATTTCAAAACAGTGCCTGGAGCGCGCCAGAAAATACAACATGAGTTCCACGTACTCTCGATCTTCCTAATCCTTCGCCATACTTACACGCCTCCGGCATGGATCTTTTTCAAATGCGCATGAGATGAGTGCAGCGTTGAGCATTACAGATCTACGTGTGCATCAGTTTAATGAGAAGGCCTTATGCCAAAACACCTCCTGTTAGCTGACACAATTGCAAACGTCGCTTACATAACACTGCCATTTTTTGATTCGACGCTCGTCATGTCGGGCAAACCAGATCTGTCTGGCTACAACTATGGCGCCATCTCTTCCCTCGTCTTGACGGCGGACCGCTCGGCGCTGCCCCGCCGCGACAAGGAGCCTGATGGTGCCCCCACCTCGCTGGCAGGGCGCATCGACCCGCGCGAGATGGGGTCGCGCGTGCAGCGCCAGGCACCCAAGGACCTCGAGAAAAAAAAGAAAAAGGCCGTGGACCGCCAGGATGCGTCGGAGAAGCAGCCCAAGCGGCGCGCGGAGATGGGGTTTGGGTACACTGACATTATTGAGGCGACACAGGACGTGGAGGGGCTGACGTATCGACCGCGGACGGCGGAGACGAGGGAGGTGTATGAGATGATATTGAGCTCTGTGCATACGGCGCTGGGGGACCAGGCGCAGGATATTGTGCGGAGCGCGGCAGACACGGTGTTGGAGACGCTGAAGAACGAGGGGATGAAGGATTTCGACAAGAAGAGGGAGGTAGAGGAGATTCTGGGGCCGGTGACGAGCGAGCTGTTTTCGCAGTTTGTCAACTTGTCAAAGAAGATTACAGATTACAACGCAGAGGACGAGACGATGGGGGACCCGGACATGGAGAGGAAGGATGCGGAGATCGACGACGAGGTCGGTGTTGCCGTGGTGTTTGACGAGGAAGAGCAGGACGACGACGACGACGAGGGCTTTGAGATCCGCGAGGACTCTGACGATGACGATGACGATGAGGCCCCCGAGGCACCGCCCGCGGACGACGACGACGGTGGCGACGGCGACGAGCTCGTGATTGGCGGGCAGTCGCAGGTCAAGGCGAGCAAGGCAGATCAGGACATCGTCTCCCCGCACTCCATCGACGGGTTCTGGGTCCAGCGGCAGATTGCAGAAATATACCCAGACCCAGTCACAGCCGCCGACAAAACCGCTGCCGTGCTTTCCATCCTTGGCTCCGAGTCCTCTTTGCGTGACTGCGAGAACCAGCTCATGGAGCTCTTCGAGTACCAGAGCTTCCATACCACCACCAAATTCCTCAAGAACCGCGACGTGATTGTTTGGTGCACGAAGCTCATGCGTAGTGACGCGGACGAGCGCGTCAACGTCGAAGTTGCTATGCGTGAAAAGGGTCTCGGGTGGATTCTCCGTGAGCTCGCGGGCGACCGGAAAGCCAAGGCTCAGTCTGCGGGTGCGGACGACGACGCGATGGACGTGGACACGAAGCCCGAGGTCCCCAAGACTGCGACCCTCAAGCCAGGATCGACTGTCCAGCCTAAAAAGACGGTCGACCTGGAGTCGATGGCCTTTAGCCAGGGCGGGCACTTGATGAGCAATAAAAAGTGTAAATTGCCCGAGGGCTCCTTTAAGCGCGCAAAGAAGGGATATGAAGAAATCCACGTTCCTGCTCCCAAGAAGAAAGACCCCTCGCCAGGGGAGTTGGTTCCAGTTGAGAAGCTGCCACCATGGGCACGCGAGGCGTTCACTGTCAGTCATTTGAACCCGGTGCAGAGCAAGGTGTTCCCCATTGCATTTGGGACGGACGAGCCAATTTTGTTGTGTGCACCAACGGGTGCAGGAAAGGTGTGTTTTGTAACTACGAAGCGCGTACGTATAACTAACACATCGTATAGACAAACGTCGCGATGCTCACGATCCTTAACGAACTCTCCAAGCACCGGGATGAAGAAACCGGCGTCTTTGATCTCGACTCTTTCAAAATCGTCTATATCGCCCCTATGAAAGCGCTCGTGCAAGAGATGGTCGGAAACTTTACAACCCGTCTCAAACCCTACAACATCAAAGTCGGTGAACTCACGGGCGACTCGCAGATGACGAAGCAGCAGATTTCAGAGACGCAGATTATCGTGACTACGCCCGAGAAATGGGACGTCATCACGCGCAAAAGCACCGACACGAGCTACACTAATCTCGTTCGGCTGATCATCATCGACGAGATCCACCTGTTGCACGACGAGCGCGGGCCCGTGCTCGAGGGTGTCATCGCACGGACCGTGCGAAGGATGGAGCAGACGGGGGACTACGTTCGCCTCATCGGGCTCTCCGCGACGCTGCCAAACTACCAAGACGTCGCTTCCTTCCTGCGCGTCGACGAAAAGAAGGGTCTATTCTACTTTGACGCGTCGTACCGCCCGTGTGGGCTGCAGCAGCAAATCATCGGCATCACCGAGAAAAAGGCGATCAAGCGGTACCAGCTCATGAACGAGATCTGCTACGAGAAGGTGCTTGACCAGGCCGGGAAGAACCAGACGTTCGTGTTTGTGCATTCGCGGAAGGAGACAGCCAAGACCGCGCGGTTTTTGCGGGACATGGCGATCGAGAAGGAGACGATAACGCAGTTCGTCAAGCCCGAGGGGGCTGTGCGGGAGATTCTGCAGGAGGAGGCGGGGAACGTGACGGATCCCGCGCTGAGGGATCTGCTGCCGTTTGGGTTCGGGATACACCATGCGGGGATGAACAGGGAGGACCGACGTCTTGTGGAGGAGCTGTTTGCGGACGGGTCGATCCAGGTGCTCGTGTGCACTGCCACGCTGGCGTGGGGTGTCAATCTCCCCGCGCATACAGTGATCATCAAGGGGACGCAGATATATAACCCAGAGAAGGGGCGCTGGGTCGAGTTGTCGAGCCAGGATGTGCTCCAGATGCTCGGGCGCGCGGGCAGGCCGCAGTATGATACGTATGGCGAGGGCGTGATTATTACGAATTATGAGGAGGTGCAGTATTATTTGAGTTTGGGGAATCAGCAGCTGCCGATTGAGAGCCAGCTTGTGGCGAGGGTCGTGGATATGTTGAATGCGGAGGTTGTGTTGGGCACCGTGAGGAATAGGGATGAGGCCGTGCAGTGGTTGGGGTATACGTATCTGTGCGTCGCTGTTTTTTTTTAGAAGTATTTGGCTTACAATCGCGGCTGTCGCAGGTACGTCCGGATGTTGCGTTCACCTGGTCTATACAGCGTCGGCGTCGACTATCTCACCGCTGACGACCCGACTCTGATTCAAAAACGAGCCGACATCATCCACTCCGCCGCTGTGCTCCTCGAGAAGTGCCAGCTCCTGAAGTACGAGCGGGCGACGGGGAGGTTTCAGAGTCTCGAGTTGGGGAGAATCGCGAGCCATTATTATGTCGCGTATGGGAGCATGATGACGTATAACCAGCATCTGAGGAGCTCGATGGGCATGTTGGAGCTGTTTAGGGTGTTTGCGTTAAGCAATGAGTTTAGGTTCTTGCCGGTGGGTGCTTTTTGGGATCTTCGGTGGGAAAGACGCTGATTGTGCGTCTGTGTAGGTGAGGCAGGAGGAGAAGATAGAGCTCGCAAAGTTACTTGAGAGGGTGCCGATTCCGGTCAAGGAGAGTGTGGAGGAGCCCGCTGCGAAGATTAACGTTTTGCTTCAGGCGTATATCTCGCAGCTCAAGCTCGACGGTACTTTTCCTATCTTCTTCGGTCTCTCGCGGTGCTAATCGATTGGCTAGGCTTCGTCCTCCTCGCGGATATGGTGTTCGTACAGCAATCTGCAGGCCGGTGAGTTGTTTTGGCGTTTACCTGGAGACGATGTACTCATTTTTCGGACGTTTTTGATTTTAATAGTATTCTCCGTGCGATCTTTGAGATTTGCTTGAAGAGAGGATGGGCGGTGCCTGCCAAGACGGCGCTAGACTTGTGTAAGATGGTCGAGAAGCGGATGTACGTGCACATTTCCTACACTTTGAGTTTCTTGTGCTGATTGATGGATGGGCAGGTGGGGATCGATGACGCCGCTCAGGCAGTTCAAGGGTGTCCCGTCAGATGTTGTGAGGAAGGCTGAAGGCAAACAATTCGTATGTATTTTCAGTAATGTTTCTCGCTGTGTTGGTGTGACTGAGGGGGATTTCTCTAGCCGTGGTTCAGATACTTTGACCTTAGTCCACCTGAGATTGCGGAGCTGATTGGGATTCCGAATGCTGGACGTCTTGTGCATCGTCTTGTGCATAATTTCCCAAAGCTGCAGTAGGTTCTTTCAATGGTGTGGGTGTTTATGATACTGATCGAGAGGTGATTTAGGCTCCAGGCCCAAGTACAGCCGATTACGCGGTCCCTTCTCCGCATCGATCTCTCGATTATTCCCGACTTCCGATGGGACGAGAAGATTCACGGTACGGCAGAGACCTTCCATATCCTCGTTGAGGACGTGGATGGTGAGATCATTCTGTTCCATGATACCTTTATCCTGCGACAAAAGTACGCCGAGGACGAGCATAACGTGACGATCACGGTCCCGATGTTCGAGCCTGTCCCTCCGAACTTCTACATCTCTATAATCTCCGACCGCTGGCTGCACTCCGAGACTCGTCTCCCCATCTCATTCAAGCACCTCCTGCTCCCCGAAAAGTTCCCGCCTCCAACGCCCCTTCTCGATCTCCAGGCTCTCCCGCTCTCGGCACTGCACAATAAGGAGTTTGAGGAGATCTATGCGTCTACTATACAGACGTTCAATAAGATCCAGACGCAGGTTTTCCAGGCGCTGTATACATCCGATGAGAACGTGTTCATTGGTGCGCCGACGGGCAGCGGGAAGACGATTTGTGCGGAGTTTGCGCTGTTGAGGCTGTGGAGTAAGAAGGAGCAGGCGAGGGCGGTATGTATCGAGCCGTATCAGGAGATGGTGGACCAGAGAGTTACGGAGTGGAGAGCAAAGTTCGCGGGGTTGCAGAGTGGGAAGGAGATTGTGAGTTTGACGGGCGAGACGAGTGCGGACTTGAGGTCGTTGGAGAAGGGGGATGTGATTGTTTGTACTCCGTCGCAGGTTTGTCGTTGCTCGTTTTCAGGTTTGTGGGATGTGCTTATAGAGTCGACAGTGGGATGTTATATCGAGGCGGTGGCGCCAGCGAAAGAATGTGCAGACTATTGGGTTGTTGATCGCGGATGAGGTTCAGCTCGTGGGCGGGGAGGTTGGACCGACGTATGAAGTTGTCATTTCACGCACAAGGTATGTCTCTGCGCAGACGGAGATCAAGACCAGGATCGTGGCTTGTGGCGTGTCGTTGGCGAATGCACGGGATTTAGGGGAATGGATGGGTGTTCCTTCTCATGCGATTTTCAATTTCTCTCCAAGGTAAGGGTTTGCTTGGCTATTGTCTATTTCGTCACTGAATGGGCTGTAGTGCTCGTCCGCTTGATATGGATATTCACTTGCAATCCTTTACCATCCCGCACTTCCCATCACTAATGATTGCGATGTCAAAGCCAGCGTACCTCGCCATCGTAGAATATTCGCCCACGAAACCCGTCATCATTTTCGTCCCGTCTCGTCGGCAGTGCCGTCTTACTGTTGATGATATACTCACTCACTGCGCGGCTGACGATAAACCTCATCGATTCTTGAATATTGACCTTGAGGACCTCCAACCACATCTGGACCACGTTTGCGATCCGGGATTGGCAGAAACGCTCAAACATGGCATTGGGTACTTCCATGAGGCTCTGGATAAGCAGGATAAGCGTATTGTGCAGCGTCTGTTTGACTCGGGCGCTATCCAGGTCCTAGTAGCTTCAAAGGTGCGTTTGTAGCATTGCCTTATTCGTTCGAGGTTATGAAATGTCGTTAGGATACCGCCTGGAGTCTTCCCGTTGCAAGCTACATGGTCATTATTATGGGCGTTCAGTTCTACGAGGGGAAGGAGCACAGGTACATTGATTATCCTGTCATGGACGTTCTGCAGATGATGGGTCGCGCATGTCGGCCGAGAGAAGACGAACGGAGCCGTTGTGTGTTCATGTGCCAACACACTCGGAAGGACTTTTACAAAAAGTTCTTGGCTGAAGGCCTGCCGATTGAATCGCATCTCCCAACTCACCTTTTACATGATTACTTCCTCGCTGAGATTGCTGTCAAGACGATCGAAAATAAGCAGGATGCGATGGTAGGCGACATGTCTCGTTCTCTGATTGAGATTATAACGTTATGTTATATAGGATATCTTGACCTGGACGTACTTTTATAGACGGATGACACAGAATCCCAATTATTATAACCTGCATAATGTCAGCCATCAGCATCTTTCGGACCACCTGTCGGAACTCGTGGAGAATACCTTGACTGACTTGGTCAACTCAAAATGTATTGCTATTGGTAAGTTTGCGAGCTTGAGTTCTTCTGGCAGATGCTTATCGTTCCTACAGAAGACGAAATGGACGTGTCGCCACTCAACCTTGGCATGATCGCTGCATACTACAACATTTCATGTGAGTACCACAGCAAAAGTGAATGAATTTTTTATAACTCAATTGTCACCAGATGTCACGGTCGAGGTGTACACGTTGTCGTTGAAGGAGCGCACAAAATTGAAGGGTCTCTTGGAGGTTGTCTCCTCATCAGCCGAATTCGAGACGATTCCCATTCGCAAACACGAAGAATCGCTACTCCGCCGGATTTATGATCGTGTCCCCGTCAAGTTGGATCGCGCTGACTTTGAAGCACCTCACTTCAAGACCTTCCTCCTCCTTCAAGCGCACTTTTCGCGCCTCCAGCTCCCCCCTGATCTTGCTGCTGATCAAGTCCTCGTGCTCGAGAAGGTCCTCAACCTTCTCTCTGCTTGCGTGGATGTGATGTCATCCAATGCATGGTTAAATGCCTTGGGTGCTATGGATCTCTCCCAGATGTGTGTCCAGGCCATGTGGGAGACTGACTCTCCCCTGAAACAAATTCCTCACTTTGAGCCCGAGGTAAGTTCTTGTCAGTCGATGCGCATTCATTTTTACTGATTCTACCATCCCTCAGGTCATCAAGCGGTGTAAGGACGCCGGTATTGAATCAGTGTACGATGTCATGGAGATGGAGGACGACAAGCGGGACGAGCTCCTGCAAATGGCTCCAGTGCAGATGTAAGCCTTCGTTTGTATTCATGTCTTCTACTAATGTCATAATCTTCAGGCGGGATGTCGCAATGTTCGTCAACTCGTATCCCACTCTTGATGTCACGCATGAGCTAGTGAAGGGAGAGTACACTGCCGGTGCACCAATCTTCCTCCAAGTCGCTCTTTCAAAGGACGTGGACGAGGATGACGCCGATGGCGATGATCAAAATGTCGTTGCGCCTTTCTATCCATCCAGGAAAATGGCCAACTGGTGGCTTGTCGTTGGCGACTCAAATAGTCGTCAGCTCCTTGTCATCAAGCGCGTCACTGTAAACAAAAGCCTCTCTGTCAAGCTGGAGTTCACGCTCCCGAAGGGCACCCACTCGCTCAAGCTTTACGTTATATGTGATTCTTACGTCGGCGCTGACCATGATATTGCGCTTGACCCGATCGAAGTTGCGGAGGGCGAAGATAGCGATAGTGACGAAGATATGGAGAGCGACGACGATGAGTAGAAGGTTTTTGATATTTTACTGACCATATTGTACTACACGCGCATTTGTATTTCTATTGCTTTCTCTTTTCCTCGTTATATCAGAAAAATTGATACCGAGTCCAACTTCAAAAGTCAACAAAACTGGATTAAGGTTAGGAGTCATTCTGTGGAGAACCTGAAGCTTGAAGCTTTCACAGTCCAAGATCATTCTATTCGCAATGAATAAAAACTTTCCTCGTGAGGGCATCCATCCAGGTATCAGGAACTGGATTTCGAGTTGAAGAAAAGCCTTTAAAACAGCCATATATAAGCCCTCGAAGCTTAAGAGAACAAGAGAAGGTTCCGGTGTGTGATTTGCGAAAAGGGATATGGTTTCTTTAGTCCGTAAATTCTCCACCTGAGCCCTATCTTGTGTGTGAGAGAAGGCCAAACTCAAGCGGACTAAAAAAGCGTAAAGTAGGACGAGTAGTAGTAAACGGTAGAAGTGAGTGGATTTCACACGAATTATTTCGCGCTATTTAATACCAGAGGTCACCATGTTCGACTGAACCCAAGTCGAATGAAGAGACCGGATAGCTGAAAATAATGAATAAATGATTGAAGAGTGGTCTCAAGAGGAGCCAAGGGTGCATCCCCTCACATCGTCGATAATAGATTCATTTGTTATGTTCATCAATGTCTTCTGGACTTAATTCTATTATGGCGTTGACAGAATCCCGCGGGCCAATTGACCCCGAACTTGCGTCTTAGAAGACACTTTCTGATGAACACATGATTCCTAGTGGTTTGTAATTACAATTGTTGCCAAGCTGTCCGTCACCAGTTCACCCTTTTTGACCCGATTCAAAACCTCTCTGAAGATCGCGAAAAGAGCAATCTTTCCAGATTTCTGTAAGATTTTGTAAAAACAAAAAAGAAGAAATATTGTGGACAAGCAAACATCAAGTGCTGACCTGAGGCTGAACAACTCGTGCTGAAGGGCTGGGGAGGGCATAGAACAACGTTTCGGCTGAAGATGACATCCATGTAAATATGTGGGGAAAGGTAACTTCTTCACATTACTTGTATCTGATGTGCTATCGGCTGAGGGGCCGTCATGCACCAATTTGTAGGTCTGCAGTCCAAGTCCAGATTTTTGAACTTTTGTCAGAGGTTTCTATTGTTTTAACATGGAAAGCAAATAAACCAGTCCTAAAAACTAAGAAGGAAACTAACCGGCGAGAAGGTAAGCTGGCTCTGGAACGTGTGCGCTATGCTCAAACCAAGGAAACACAGGATCCGGGGGCGATTTCGTGCAATTTTCGCGAGCAGAGTCGGTACACTTGCCGCTTGCTCCTCAGACGAAAGTTCATTCTGCTGTGCTTACGTTGATTTCAATGACAAATGCAGTAATAGATCACATACCTCAGCTGTAGGGCGTTCAACAAGATTTGTCTGATATTTGTCAAACTCTAGCTTCCTCAAAAGTAACGAAAACAAGCTTACAAGGCCTATTGAGAATCGGTCAGGGAGCGTGTGATCTTCTTGTGGAGGAAGCTTGCTCGATGTTATTCCTCCGAGTCTCATGAGTTAGGGAAAGAAGTACCCAAATGCAGTATAATGTGGGATACCTGATTGGTAAAGACAGTCCCAGAAGTGATTTGAGTGGTGGCCATAATGGTGACCTATCTCTGCAGATTTTCCTCCAGGACTGAAAAGACATGGACGTAAGAGGTCCAGCACCAAGATAAAACACGGGTAAGTACTTAATGCCACAAAAAATGACTGAATTAAAATTTGAGAAAGTATTGGAATTAGGAATTTGATTTCGCTCACTATCAAGACCTTCACTGAGAATATCTGGTAGACCTTGAAGGTGGGCGTATACCTCTGGGTCTGCATACCCACGAACACGTTTCTTCTTCGAAGGTGATCCTCCACGCACCTGCAGACCATCCCCGTCAATTTGCTTATCACAGACATGAGGTGCATCAAATGATTGAAGAGTGCGCTTTTTCGAGAGCCCTAACCCAGATGATCCAGATGACGCCTCAGAATTTTTGGAGCTCGGCGTAAATGCGAAGGCCGCAAGAGACCTTTTGAAGCTGTCTAATTCATCTGAATCTGTTATCATTTGATCAGGTCAAGACCAGTGCAAAGATTTGGATACAAGTTAACTGGAGGAGCAGAGAAGAAAACAACAGACAGATTGTTTGTTAGTGACATAAGTAAGATTACCGGCCCGGATCGATGTACATAATAATGCCATAGGTAAATAGTAAAAGGTGGGTCATAGTATTGAGAATGTCCTGTGGATTCCACCTTTACATCATTTCGAGGCGTGTTTCCACGTTTGATCTCGACCCGGGATATGTGGTCGATAAGAGTGTTGGAATTCACCGACAAACCTCATGTGTCAGGGTGGCCAATGGCCAAAGATGACCAGCGTACGATTCCTTTATTCCACTATATTGCTTTGACACACAACGTATCACACAATCACACCATTGTCCCGTAGACTAATATATAAACCACGTATGTAGGATTACACCCTCAGTCACTTATAACACGACTGAGGGTGAGTAACTTGATTATTATTGACAACGCTACTTATACTTACATCGTACCATAGATTAGAATCACTTACTTATATTCTGTATAGGTTCTAACAAAGAGAGTGTAAAATATAACGCTAGCCTGGGTCGGGCTGCTATGAGGGTGTGGACAGGACACATCGTGTATGGAGGCCCCGGGAAGCTCCCGAAAAACCTTGTCCGGAAATTTCTTAAATCTTGGCCTCAAATCTGCTATTTTTGGGGCCTCAAATCCGCAATAACAGACAAACATATGCAAAACATATGTCTTAAAAAGGAAATTCTATTTTTTTTCTGTAAATTTTTCAGTGCGTGTGACATTGGCACCAACATTGCGCAATAACGCCTTCATAAGATGAACTATACTGCTCAAGTACATGCTTCCATTGACCCTCATTCCAACTGACTAGGGGCTGTCCTAAGATGAGCCGGATTCGATCAATGATCTTCAGCAGCCGCTGGGACTAACATGTGAGTATTTCAAGTGAATGTTAAGTAAGTTCATTGCTTACAGGTTCAGCCCACAAACTTGATCCTAACTCTGGTATGCTGTCAAATAATCCTATATTTGAGGTACTCCAGTTGACCCATGTTACAACCCAGTGCTTTGGCTCTATGAAAGAGCATAACGGAATGATCCACAGTGTCTTTGCTAACATCGATTCTATTACTCCACCAGTGCACTAACATGCTTTCTTGGTCAGTTGTTCTATCTTTGAAGAAGACAACTCACAGCCTCTTCATCTACAAAAAAGACCATACCATGTCAAGCAAGGTATGTGTCACATGACAGTTATGAGCCATGTATGGTGCCACCTGCAGGGTATGTACCATGTATGGTGACACCAGGCTGCTAGGAGCCATGTAAGGCACCACCTGCAGGGTATAAACCATGTCTGGTGATACCAGGCTGCTACATCTTATACATAGTATTAGAAAGCAGGTGTCACCATGTATAAGACTTCCAAGCAGGTACTTCACATATATGGTATATGGCTGCCAGATATAAATACTTGAATATCTTGACTTATGTTACATCAGAGTTTGATAGATCATCAGTCCGAAAAACTCTCTTCCTTACTGAATACCAGGTTGTTTGCCAACTCAGTACACTATATATTGTTTAAATACTTATGATATAATTAGTGTCCTTTGGACTAGTGGTAATCATCTCTAACTATAGACTTTATTTGGCAGGTCATGCATGAAGTTGCAAGTTCAAATCACTAGTGTTGTAAAAAATGTAAAGTCCAGTATAAAAGCAAGCCTGACATAATACATTAGCCAACTATATCCTGGTTATGATGCTTTCATAATAATAATAATAATCAATAAGCTCAAGATATTAATTTGATAATGTAAAATTTTAAGCCAGTTTAATGTTGCTCAATTTCATTGGCAGACATGACCCATATATAGTACTTGGACCATATATGATATATCTTCCTGGCAAAGCATACCTGCCTGGTATGGCACTTGTACCATGTCTGGTGACATACCTGGATAGTATGCTAGGTATACCCAGATAGCACAGTTGTATCAGGCTATAGGGTATACCTGGTACTGTCATTTTTGTAGATGTTGCACATGCTCAAGGATAGTGCCAACATACTTTTCCTCCTGTACTGTTCCCTCTACAAGTGATCCGAGCCATGCTGACAGAACAGCCCAGTGTGAACAACCTTTAGCTTCAGCAAGCACTTGAAGCTTTGCATTTACAGCATTGATTGTTGACACACCAATTTGTTGCGATCTGGTGGAAAAAGCACTGTAAGCATGCCACACTCATCATGCTATCACACATATCACACACCCTTTGTCATTGTGGCCACCCCTCCAAACAATAGACAAAAACTAATATATATACTATGTATACATAGTCAAACACCCTCAGTCATTTCTACTACAGACTGAGTGTGAGTAATACTTGAACTAGATAGTCAAACTACATACTTACATGTACACTAGATTGACACTAACAGTGTCTGTATAATCTAGGTACAATAACAGTCATTTCTACTACAGACTGAGGATTGACACTACCGGTGTCTGTATAATCTAGGTTCAGTTTATAACAGGTTATGGGCCTGTGCTGCAACATACAGTGAATAGTACAAGAAAACTGAATCTGTGCCTGACGACTCAAACAAGGTTATTGATATCTTGTTTCTGGATTGATTATCTGGATAACGCGGAATAGGCTATGCACAACTTGCATAGTGAATCCTCTTTCTTGACTTGTCTCTGTGCTGTGTTACTATTGCACGCTGATAATACTATGATTGTGCCTACCAAAACTTCAAAGCCCACAATATCTCTCACCCCTGACCAGATCGCTGAGATGCAAAAGGTAGATGCGTCCTTGAACCCCACTGTTCTGCTGGTGGGAAAGGTGACCGTGACCTGGATGGGGCACATCCTTGAGAAGGATGATGGAAAATGGCTGGACTGGTCATATAATATGGATCTTGAGCTTTCAATAGTACAAATGTGGGAATATGTTTTCAACCCACCATCTACCCCCCATATCACTTATGAACCTCGCGCTCACCATGCATGGGCTAACAATAACTGCCTCGCATGTTTCTTTATCAAACGGGCCTTGTCTAGCTCTGAGCAAAAGTTATGCGCCGACGACTGGAATTCTGTAGCACTCTGGACTTACCTGAAGGAGCGACATGGCAGTGCTGTTCCTATACAGCAGGTTCAACTACTCCAGGAAGCCTTGACAACCAAGTGTTCTCCATTTGAGTCACTCACAAAGATGGCTGATTCAATCTTTGAGAAGATTGACCATGCCTTCAATGCAGGGAAAGTCACAAAAGAGCTTCTAAAGTCCATTGCTATCCATCAGCACTGTCTGATCAAGCATATGCACATATTCAATCCATCATATTGCATGACCTGACAAACACAGGCAATATGAAAGCATATGGACCTCATGACATGCACAGGTTCTTGGAGGGGGAACAGATGCTCATTGACACTGATAAATCCAGCCCAGCAGCCACAGACACATCACCGACTGCCTTTATAGCAAAAACCTCCAGATATGAGAGGCTGGTTTATAGCGGATGTAAGTCTAGGAACTGCTCAAATTTTCTCAGACATACTGTCTAATGGTGTATCCTAGAGGGCAGCAGTATGGCCGGGAAAATGGTAGAAGAGTCAAGAACAGTCTGGATCACGCATTATGATGCGCAACACAAGGCAAAAGGGAAAGGAAAGGTGGCATCTAGGGTAACAATAACGCCAGCAGGTGGATCTGCCTTCACAGTGGAAGGGGACTCTGATGTAATTGCTGCCTACATTGCATTGCACAAAGAGCCCATGACCCCAAAGGCTGAATTTGCTAGACTGGCATCTGATTCATTCCCTACCAACAACTTCCTAGTGTACGTTGAAACACTAGAATTTGATACTCTGCTTGCATTTGAGGAGGGCATGGAGGATTGGAAAGATGACATCAACCTCAAGCAGTTTGGGGAAGTAGTATCATTCAGCTCAACTTCACTGCTTGAAAGATCCCCATTTTACCTTGACTTGGGTGCAATGGTGCACATTTCCCCAGACCCCTCTGACTTCATTACATTGAAATCAATTCCTGAGCACTCGATCTGCGGTGTCAGAGGATTAGCAATTGCAGCTATGGGAATTGGCAGTATTCAACTGCACTTCAAGGATGGTAAACACCTAATACTAGAGAACGTCCTACATGTCCCAAAATCTACAGTAAAGCTACTCTCAGTAAGCAAACTTGCAAAATGCTCAGGAGTCACTACTACCTTTGACAATTATGGAGCCACACTCATACAAAAGACCACAAACACGTCCATTGCAACTGGTACCCTAGTCTCCAACAGAGATTTCTACACCCTAAACCTTTACACTGAGCAAGCCCTTGCTATACATGCATCCCCTGATTTGAGAACCTGGCATTATTGACTTGGCCATGCTAATTACCAATCCCTTATGCAAATGGCCTGGGCCAGAATGATCAAAAGTATGCCTAAAACTTTCCCCTCAAAACCTTCTAAATGCAAACATTGCATTCTTGGTAAACAGGCACAAATGTCGGTACTGAAGGAGAGAGAAGAGGGGATTGGGCATAGGGCATCACAAAAGCTAGAGAAAATATGAGTGGACTTGACGAGCAAAGCAGCAGTAACATCACATACTGGGAACATTTATGTTATGAATATAGTGGATGATTACACCAACAAACTGTGGTCCATACCTCTAAAAACTAAAGATGATGGCTTTAATGAATTGAAGGCCTGGATTAAGGCTTGTGAGAACAAAACTGGTCTAAAGTTGGTAATGCTGCACACCAGAAGAGATGGCAAATTTAATGGTGATGCTCACAAGAGTTGGTATAAGTCCCAAGGTATCATACTCAAAATCAGCGCTCCCCATACATCTGCCCATATAGGGCATGTCAAGTGTATGCATTGTACAATTATGGGAAAAGTACAATTGATGAGACTGGCTGCAGGTTGCCTGTTGCTCCTCTGGGACAAATTCTACCTTATTGCATGTTTTCTTCATGGTATGACAAAGACAATATTGACTAAAGACATAGCACCAGATGAACTTTGGTATGGCAAGAAACTGGATTACTCATGCATTTGCAAGATAGAGTGCAAGGTTTTTGTCCTAATTCTCAGCAAAAACAACCCAAAAATCTTTGAGTGGTCAATCAAGTGCGTATTGATTGGTTACGACCTAAACTCTAAGGCATACTGTTGTTATGACAAGTTGCAGAACAAGGTCTACAGTTCCTACCATGTAAAGTTCATCAAAAGTCACAAC
The DNA here is from genome assembly GCA_017657235.1 of Termitomyces sp. T73sscA. Lineage (NCBI taxonomy): Eukaryota > Fungi > Basidiomycota > Agaricomycetes > Agaricales > Lyophyllaceae > Termitomyces > Termitomyces sp. T73sscA. Next base: position 8,286 of record JAGGAP010000076.1, on the reverse strand, counting down.
CAAACCTCCAAGGCAGCACCAGCAGTCACTCACAAGACAAACCCCAGCACTATTAATAACCAACCCCTAAACATTGACACTATCAAAAGAGACTCATCAGACAAGCTGAATCCACAACTGGAAGACAATGAACCTGCTCAAATCCCCAGCATTATAAACAAGGACACCAACCAAGCCCAGGAACAGCCACCAGACAACAGTGGAACTCAATCCACACAAGTACAAAATCAACCTCGACACTCAAACTGAGTACCCATCCCAACAGCCAAGGCCGCATTTAATAGATGAGCTAAACTCGTTGAAGCAGATGGGGGTGTGGGAGCTGGTACCACATGAATCGGTGCTGCCAGGTCACAAGATCTTCAAAGGATGACCAGTCTTCACTATCAAATGCGACGAGAATGGTATAATCACCAGATTAAAAACACGTCATGTACTCCAGGGGTTTACAATGGTTCAAGGCAGGGACTACAATAAGACAACCTCACCAACTGCATGCATGGAATTCTGGAGGATCCTACTTAGCATGGCAGCAACTTTAAATTGGAATGCCACTCAGATTGATGTGAAGACAGCATTTCTGAATGGGGTACTACTTGAAGAAGAACAAATATATATGCAACAACCTCCCAGATTCAAAGAGAGTGGGAAGGAAGGATATATATGTAAGCTCCTGTGACCTTTGTATGGGATGAAACAGGCAGGCCGCATCTGGAATAAGACACTGGATGAGGTAATGAAAAGTCTAGGGTTCATACGACTCTGCTGCAAAGCATGTATCTATTACCACAACAACAAAAAAGGAGACAGTCATCACTGGAGTCCACATAGACAATTTCCTCTTGATTGCAAGTTTGAAACAAGCAAACAAGAACTTCAAGGAGCAGTTGAGAAATACCTGGGTAATTTCAGATCTAGAAATCCTGCTTCACATTGTGGGAATGGCAGTGGAATGGGATCGGATGAACAAACAAGTATTCTTATCACAGACTACCCTTATTGACCGTCTAATTGTGTAGTATGGTCAAACTGACACTACCCTCCTTATGCTGCCAATGGAACCCAGGCTAAAACTACAATGGGTTGACAGTTGCATCCTGAAGAGCTTGAAAAACTGAACCAAATCCCCTATTGAAACCTAGTTGGTGGGCTACTGTGGCTAGCCATATCTACATGCCCCAATATCCAATACGCAATCCAACAACTGTCTCAATTCCTTGACTCTTTTTCATTTGTGCACTGGAACACGGCTATACGAGTTTTACGATATCTAAAGGGCACCAAGACACTGTGACTACGTTTCAGTGGACAATCACCCATGAGACTGATCGGCTTCACAGACTCTGATTGGGCAAACTGCCTGAATACTCACCAAAGTGTGGGAGGCTATGCATGGTTGCTGGAATTGGGGCTTATATCTTGGGCAACTAGGAAGCAAAAGACGGTAGCAGCATCTTCATGCAAAGCAGAATATATGGCAGCATTTGAGGCTGCACAGGAGAGTATATAGTTGCATATGGTAATGGAAGCACTGGGGCATGCTGAGAATGGGGCAACAACAATCCTGTGTGACAATAATTTGGCAATCTACCTTTCTGAGGATTCCCTCCTGCATTGCTTACGATGAGGAGGAGTGTTGCAATCTGGCAGACAAAGCACCATAAGCACACCACACTCATCACGCTATCGCACATATCACACATCCTTTGTTATCGTGGCCACCCCTCCAAACAATGGACAAACACTAATATATATACTACATATACATAGTTGAACACCCTCAGTCGTTTCTACTACAGACTGAGGGAAAGTAATACTTGAACTAGATAGTCAAACTCTATACTTACATGTGCGCTAGATTGACACTAACAGTGTCTGTATAATCTAAGTACTGTTTGATACAATATAAACTCAGTACGTTGTATCAATGACTCAATTGTAGTAGTGTACCTGTTTGATACAATATAAACTAGTCGTAGTTAGTACGTGTGATATACTAAGATAGATAATTGATACACACCTCAGTACATTGTATCAACGACTGAGGTGTGCCAATATCTGAATCCGACTGATATCCTTTGGCTGTACAGTTCCCAACTTCCTCAATCATATGTTGTGAGTCACGTGCGTCCAGAGCATTGCGAGCCTCTGTCCAATAGGTACAATAACAGTGATTTCTACTATAGACTGAGGATTGACACTAATGGTGTCTGTATAATTTAGGTTCAGTTTATAACACGATTTTCTTGTTTCCTTCGATCAAAGGAGTGATGTCATTGGATAGAATATCAATGTTGTGAATGCGCTGCCTTCCTTGCACTCTACGCAAGAGAGCTTGCCGTGTTTTGGCCTCATCAGGCATACTGAAAATCACAGAGGTGAGGATTATTAAGGGCAAGGGTGTAATTTTTTCTATCACGCATGTAACAAGTTGATACGTAAATTTACGTTGAAAACCTGTCATAAACCTCAATTAAGGGACTTAGATTGCCTTGAATGCTCAGAATTTCGTGGTCAAACACCCTCTGCAGCTCTTTGCAAGAGGAAAGGATTTTCTGTTGATAGTTGTTGAAATTTCTAGCAAAAACCGGACGCCAAAGTGACCCTTTTTCATTCTGAGTTGGGGTGACATGAAGCAACAAGACTAGGGCTATAAAAACGGCTGTAGAGGAGTGAGGAGAGGATGGTTGAGGTGAAAAGATGTGGTGAGTAGCTGAGATGGAATGGAAAAGATAGCAGACTTAACGACTTTTCTTTAGGGCTGCCGATTGCAGTGCCATCCTGACGCATGGGTTCTTGCAAACATATGTTGTCCATGCCGATGATGACCAACACCCAAGAGCTTTGATGATATCTTCCAATATCCCTAGAGAGGCATAGTATGTGGCGCTTCCTGCTCAAGCCGAATGACCTCCAAAAGACCAATCTACAAAAGAAAACAGTTTTGACTCAAACCATGATCTTGTTGGAAGAGAACCGTCCTTCCGGATGAACAAAGCTCGTTGTAGCCCATGAATCTTATCCCTGCTCTCGACATACTCTCGCAATAGTGCCACTGGATCTGCCATCTCCTGATGGGTGAATAGGATGTCCGTACTATGATAGAATGGGTTGGCTTTGTGATATGGTAGATGGTAACCGACATAACCTGGAGTGAATTTTAATGATGAACATTTTATGATCTTCCTCCAATCTGGCTGCTCCTTTGCGGTTTTCCTGACCAGTTCACCTGATCTGTGGCATGCATAGAAGCAACAAGACATCATGGTTGCAAAGAGTAGGTCATCGTAGTCTGCTGTCCGTCGTGCTGAATCGACAAATGCTGCGAGGTGCTGTGGGCGTAGAGGTTGTTTTCTATGAATAGGATCAGCACGTACTTTCTTGGCACCTCTAATGGTTGCTTGAACCAAGGGGTGTGCCCTGTTGTTGTCGAAGTCCGGATAAAAATCATGTATAAAGTGCTGAAGGCCTGTAAGATACTTCGGTCCTGATGCTATAAATTTTGAAGTGTATGCTACAGCGTCTGTGGTGTAGGGTCAAGAGGAAGATTATGATTGATACAAAATTTGACATAGTCATGAGCTCCAGTGGCATATCCGCTTGCCATTGATCTCTCTATAGCTTGTATCTGGAGGTGGGATGTGAGAGCATCTAAATCATCCAACTCCATTGGGGGGCGAATCACTGATCTGTTACTCGACAATCCGCCCAACACATTCAGAAGCATCCTCTCCATCACGTTGGCAATAGGTCTCAAGGAGGCTCAAACTGGCGGATGCAGTCTGCAGGGAATTTTTGTTTATACTCGTCAAAGAGTAGTCGCGAGAGTAGGTCAGCTCTAATATTGTCCTTTCCTGCAATATGACAAACTTTCAAATCTATCTCAGTCTGTAAAATTACACCGGCGACTGCACGCACTACAGCATTGTGAAGTGATTTGGATGCACCTAGGGTGTTGAATACTGCAACTGAGTCCAGACTATCTGAGAAAACCAGTAGTTGCTGTGGAGGATGATGAAAAGAAGCTACATGATGAACAGCTGAAAGGATTGCAATGAGCTCTAAGAAGAAAATATCAATCTTTGTAGACGTATCCTTGGGAGCTAATTGATAGGCAAAACCGTTGCCTGCAAATACAAATGCCATACCCAACTTCAGGCTAGCATCCATCTACATAACCATGTCAGCAGCGTCATTGTTCTATCTTGTTGTTTCCAAAAATTGAACTCCCATCAATTTTGGGATGATCTCTATGAGCCAGTTCATGTCTATAACAACCTCTTTGTTGAGGTAGATCCCAGCATGCATTGTTTCTTTTCCCGACATTTTACAATACATTTCGGTGAGTGCTGGTTGACCCCATGGTAAGACATTGAGTAACCAGTTCAAATGTCCTGCTAATCGTTGCCAAGATCAAAGCAGTGGCCGACAAGATGGTGTTTCTATAAATGATTTTATCTTCAACATGATGTCTGCAACTGAGTCGTCAGTAAGGGATATAGAGCCTTGATTAATGTCAACCCAGAATCCAATGATCTTCAATTTCTTGCCAAACTCCTGCTTCTTCTCTTCCCAAGGACACCCTATAGCATCCCACAAGACAAGCAACTGTACCTGATTCTTCGGCCTGAGAACCCCCTTGTAAGTAATGAGGTTATTGCTCCTGTCCCATGAGTAGAAATTGTCCATAAAAACATGTAAATCCATGATATCAAATTTTTTGATTCCGAGCCAACACATGAGAGAAGAGACTGCACACCAGCATTGAGGAGAAGCTCAGTTTCCAAATACCAGCCTGTGAACAATGTACCAAACACCGTCAACTCTTACTACCTGCCAAAGCTGCTATAGCGGATGAGCAGGTAGATTGAGAAAGGCACTCGCCATGTCCGATTTCCAGGTAAGCAAGGTCTCGTTCAGAAAACCCTGCTTTGCATTGTACATAGCTTGACCAAAGGTACGTGTATTGTCATACCAAACCTTGGCTTCCACTTTTGGTATACCATCATTAAGCCTGGAAGCTGAATGGTCCGTGACTATCCGTGCCTTGTTCTTCTGCCAGACAACAAAGAGGGGTGATGATTTCATACCAGGAAGCAGGTCACCGATATTGTCTGCTTGAGACCATTGTCCAGCATTGATTTCTTTATCACGGAAGATCCGGATTGCCTCTGAGTCTTCTTCTTCTGATGAGTAATTCTCCAACATATCATCTTCATCAGATAGCCAATTTTCACCGTCATCAAAAGGCCAGAAACCTTCTCAAAGGCTTCTCATTACTGATTTTACAAAGGGCTGATTTGGGTGTCCTCAAAGAAGGCGTTCGAACCTGTCAACATTGAATGGCGTCTCCACTCAAATGCTGTCCTTTAATGCCTCAAGTGTGGTATGATAGATTGGGTTATTCATGAGATGGCTAGGCGGTGAAGGTAAAGGCGGAGCAGACTCTGTATATAGCGCTGAAGGCGAAATTGATGATGAAGGTCAATCAGAATCCCACACAAAACCTCTGCAAAACTTTTGCTCCTCCACATCTGTTGTGTCCTGAGGTCTTTTCATTCCACTCAGCTTCAAAGACCAAGTACTATTGCATAGTGAGGGTCTCAGTTCAGTTATTTCCACTGGCACCTGCACGATATTGTTGTCGATGCTGGTTGAGCTTTTTGAAGCAGTCTTCAACATCTCTGGCTTTGTAATTTCCATTGCATTCACTGCATATATTGTGGCGACGTCCACCAGGACACGGATCTGACAAACATATGCCCAGGTTCCAATTTTGACAAATAACTGCCAATTTCTTGCGAGGAGCAAAATGATGCAGCGCATGGCGTTTGATTCCTGTTGAGTTAGATGCCATGCTGAGAAGCTGAGCCAGGAATGGAATGTAGAGCTTTTGATCCTCATCCATGCAGAATGGATTGCAAGCATAGCGGTCACAAATATCTGCATCAAAACGGATTGCAATAGGTGCACCATTAGAAATAGTCTGACAGAAGTCAACAATCTTGCTCCTGTACTTAGATAGTTCTTCTTCTCGGTGAGGATAGAATAAATTGACTGCAGCCGACCAAGCATCAAAGGCGCAAGTCCAATCAGACTCGGAGTGAACCAGCTTTATGGCTGAAGCATAGTCCTTTTTAACAAGCGAGAAACTACCCAAAAAATCCTTTGGTTCGTCATTGTGATCATAACCTTTCTCAAGCGTAGCGTAAAGTTTTTCAAAGTCCACATAATGGTTGAGAATGACCAATTTCCACATCGCCCGAGAGATCGGATCTTTAAGTAGTTGTGACTGACCAAGATTAATGAGAGAGTTGACCACTTTTTCCTTTGCATATTGCTGACACAGGTACCAGGTTCGCAATACATGAGGATCATCAGCGGTTTTTCCCTGCAACAATGCCAAGTGAGGAACAGTGGTGAGGATGGACTGAGGAACCAGGGCAGATCCGACAGGCTTCTTGGATTCGCACAGTAACTCAACAAGCTGATCAAATGTGATAGTCAATGGAAGAGTCTGAGGAGTGACAACACAATCGAGTTTTGCTCGCAGTGATTCCCAAGTGGCTTCTTCAGCTGCTTGGGCTTGAGATTTGCCAGTGTTCTCATCTCGAGGATCCTTGGTAGGTGTGGGCTCATGCGAGGGAGGATTTGGTTGTCGCGACTTAGCTTTCCGTAACTCAATTCTTTGGGTAACTTCTTCAACATGATTGTTGGCCTCAGCAGCGTTAAGGCCAAAGGCTCAAAGTGCTTTAATAAAGTCTGGTATGGTATACTTTCCATCAATGGTGTCATTGATGAGTTTTTGACACATCTCGGCACGAGTTTGAACAGTTTCAATGGAATCGGTAATGCCACCGACTACACCTGAACTAGGAATCAACAGTCCAGGTTGAGAAGCAGTCCCGGCTGTCTGGGCGCTCTCAGCATGTTGAGTCATGAAGGGGATGGTTTGATGAATAGTAGAATATGATCAATATGTGATCGAAAAGAACTGTCTGGCTAAAGAATAGTAGTAGTTGATTCCTGGTGAACAAACGATGCCTCGTAAGTAAAACTGTTGGAAGTGAACGTGCTGCGTCCAGCTCACTGTACACAAATGTTGCCGTGAATTATATTCTTTCTGGAGCAAGTTTGAACTGAATTTTTGCGGCAGCCGTAAAGATGAGACATATTAACTGAACTGAGGAGATCATACCTTCGAAGAGTAGTGATGCTGACTGAACATGACTGAATGAAATGATGGAGGACCAATCACTACTCTGCGAAGGGCATGAGACTGCGAAAACTGCGGTGGTAATACAGCTGAGTGCTCACAGGAGCAACGACGGTGGTGGTAGGAATGCAAAACCATTGCATTGGAAGAAAATGCAAGACCGTTGCATGATGAATGGAGAGTGAGACCTCGGACCCTACTGTTCTTGACCCAGCATCCGCCAAACAATGGCACTGAGCCGAGAACGGCCGTTGATCTCATTTGAGGCGGTGTGAGGTGTGAACTGATGTTGCTTGCCGCGCAGAGGCCTCCGAAATCGCTCCTTACCCTCGGAACCCGCGATTACGACGATCAAAGTGCGAGGTCCCCAGCGAAATGCTTTTCGGCATGCTGACTGCACGGATGGGCACAATGAGGCCGGCGTCACTTGTATAGCTAAGCTCGCAGTCTGCGAGTGGTTTAACCTCTCCAGCGAAGGAGTTGGACGCCTATTTGTTTCCCTCCGGTAGAGTTACTAATCCATTGGGCCACGTAGAGGCTAGACGCTGGGCACCATAGAAATGATATGATGGGCAAGGAGAAAAAGAAAAAGTCTTTACTGTCCCAGAGAGACTTGAACTCTCGATCTTCCGATTAAGAGAAATAACAGTCGGACGCCGTAACCAACTAAGCCATGGGACATGTAGAGCGACTGGATCGAATGAATAACATGTGTATGTATAGTACTTATGGTTGGTCGGCGTGGTTCACCACGTTAATAAATTGTATGTATTGTCTTGGCGATTTTACACGTAACGACCTTTTATACACACTTTCTAGAGCGTAACACAGTATCAAGAGTTGCTTTCGAAAGCTTGGCATCCGGGCTCGTAAGTGTCAGAAGTGGCATCTTTCGTCTATGTTTGGACAAGGTAAGTCAATCAATTTCAACGAATACGTCTTTTGCTCTGACCAACATTTCTTGCAAAAATTGAGCTTCAGGTTTACATTTTCAGTAAACCGAGTACCCATGCGACTCTCTCCTCTCTGCTTCTCATGTCTGGTCCAATGACGCGGAATTCAATTCCCAA